>JAHDVE020010057.1:0-24535 GCA_022606495.2 Halesus radiatus | reverse complement strand
ATTCATAACACAACATGTTTTTTCTATAGATTTATTCTATTTCTAAATATGTTTGTGTACATTTCATATTATTTTTTAGCTAGATATGTATATAAAAATTCACCAAGCTAAAGACTCTTATTCTTGATCGAATTAGTCCATACTATTATATGCTTTGAAATTGTATTCAGTCTCGGCGGTTCTTTTTTCGAAGTCACGAAACATCGATGGCACATATCGCACAAATGGATCGAATGGCTCCTCGGCCATTCGATCGCAATCTAGGTTGTATTCAGAGTCGATGCTAAAGGGGTAGGTTTTCTCCATATCAACAGTCGCCAAATCATCCACGTCATTATGAGCACATTAGATTTTTTGAATTTCAACAGACCTATTAATAATAGCATTATTATCCTTATTAATCTCTGAAGCTGTTGAAGCTGTTGAAGCTGTTGAAACTACAAGTTTGAGCTTACTGCTGTTTTTATTACTATTATTATTATTAGATGCATCGTTTTAGTACTGCGTAATAATTATTGTCTATTTTAAGTGAGGATGTCTTTTCGCGGGATCCGTTTGTATCATATTTGGGAAAGTCTCAGTTTTTTTAACTGGAACTGGATGGGACCTCAATAAATCCTCAAATTGTTAGGACTCGATAAGTTTGAGTTTTTTAGGATATTTTGCATTTTTCTTGTCTTTATTATGGAACTTTTTGAGACGTCGTTGTTTGACAAAGTTTCTTAATACTCCAATCTTCTCGTCAAGGTGAACGGCGAAATCAAAGTCATGCATTTATCCCAGCTTCAGTTGGCAGAAGTAGTCATCGAGACTCTTCTTGGAGATCCCCACTATTTTGGCGGCATCGACCAGATTAACCCTGCCTGTTTCGGTGGGGCTTTTGTGTGTCGATCTCCATTTCTTTACGCATATGATAACTTACCTGATAGTCCTTTCTTTGGTTCTTTCTTTTTTCTCATCTTATAAAAGATTATATTATGTGTTTGCTTTCTCATTATGTGAATTATACTGTCGAATATTGTTGACATATTGTTTATGGGCTGGTTTTTCTTCAATTATGGGCTATTTCTTTTCCTATTCTTAGAATTAGTCTTATTCATTTTCTTATTCAATTTTTTTTATCACAAAATTAGGTCTTACTAGGCTTTTCTCTTTTAACTTTTGGGGCTGAAGAGCTACAGAAGGTATTTTTGGTTAGGTAGAAGAATAACGGCAAGGGGTTGCTGTGGGAGCATTCAATGGAGGTTTTGTTGCTCGAACTGTCTCACTCGTCGCTGGAATCGGAAGTTGTTGATTTTGAGGTTCCAAAGTTGTGTTTTTTGGATTATTTTCGTGGCTATTATTATGTGTTACATTTGTAGCATTTATAAAACCAATAGAATTCGGCTATTGCTGATTATTTTTAATATAATCAAAATTTTGAAGAGCATAGTTCCCAGAAGTAAACGGGTTAGTAGTTCTTGAGAGGTAATTTTGGAGTATGTTCGCGTCGATTAGACTTCTATTCTGCAGGAGGCTCGATGCCGCCAATAAGGTCTGGTAACACTGGACTTGCTCTTCGGGTCTCTGCTAGTGATAAATGATCTGTATGATGGGGCTATTAAAATAGAACTATTGGATAATATAGGGCTCGTAGATCTACAATGTGGCAAACGAGTCGAGGCACAACCAATATCGGGGTTTCAGGGACAGTTGCATGATGGAATTTAGTGCCGAGAGCACAGGAGTTAGAAGAACGTATCCCTGAAGCACATGGAGATGAATGTTGAGTCTCAAAGTTAATTTTGTTTAATTGTTGATAAAGATAAAATCCTTGGGGATTGTAGTGATATAATCCATTGCTGTACAACTTTGATTGTTTTATTTATTTTTCAAGTCAAAATTGGGTTTGATTTTTTGAATGGCTAGGGAAATATATATTACCTATTTATTTTTTTATGTTTTGTTCCTTTTGTCTTTAATTTATGAAAATATATTTTTTTATTATTATTTATTTTATATTAATTGTATTGGAAATTATATGACACAAGTAAATTAAAATAGATATTTACGATATTTTTTTCGATAATATCATTTGAAAGTTCAGGAGAAAAATCATTGTGGTTATATTTTTTTTTTTTTTTTTAATTTCAATATATCAAATCTATATATGAATTTATTAAGTTAGTTGGTTATTATATATATAGGCATCTCAACAATAAATATCTAATTTTAAAAATAAGTATTGTTCTTTTTATATATTTTTTTTTTTATAAAAAAATATATATTCCTGACACGTTATATTGGCTATTATTTATTTTTCTGATTTTGATGAAATGTTCTAGAATTCCTTCATGCAATAATATATTCACTGGAACAAATAATGAGTTAAAAATGAAAAACAAATTTTATTCTATTTTAAATTTTTGAATAACTATACAATTTGCACATCGGATCAATTCTGTATTTTCCACGAATCTGAAATGCTTATTAATAGTTTATTAAATAAACTTAAATCTACTGATCTTTCAAATGTCTAGACTATTGAACCCACCTTATTTTGATGAGATAATTCGTGTTAATATATGTGCAATTTTAAGCTCCTGTCTTTAAAAAAAAAAAAAAATAGATTCAGCCTTGACTATGATTTGAAACAAACAGCATTTCTTAAATAATGACATTGTTGGATAGATGTTCTAAGTTTTGATTTGAAAAATAAATATAAATTGTCCAACATTTATTGACTTAACGATTTTAATATTTTTAATACGGATATTTAAATATTTCCAAAGAATCCCAATAATTTTAGAAGTTGAATAATGAAAACTCAAACAAAAATATATTTTTTTTTAAATTAGTTATTTTTCATAAAAATTGAATATCCCATAATACATTATAAATATTATATAATATAATATCTTGTGTTTATTTTTGTATAACTTAAACATTCTACGATAACCCATAATGACAACAACTAACAACTTTGACTCCTACAAAGACTTGATAAAGGTGGCGGACATGAGCAAGGAGATGATCGAGTAAGCCATCGAGACAGCCAACAAAGCAATCAAGAAGTTTGAGATCGAGCGTGAGATCGCCAAATATATCAAATAGCATTTTGATAAATACTATTAGTAAACACCAGCAAATTCCATATTAGATATATATCACTCGAACCCATCAAGAAGTTGATTCTTTTTTTAATTTGTTGTTATTATATAATAATAGTCCGTACTGGCATTGTGCAGTGGGGAGAAACTTCGGATCGATAATCACTTACGAGTCAAGACACTACATCCATTTCAATCTGGGAGAGCTCTCGATACTGTTATTCAAATTTGGATGATTTCATTAATAAGCACCCTCTATGTGTGTCTAATATTGTATACCAGTATGTGTGTAGTTACATTCCTGAAGGATTAATTTCTGGCAAATTTTAATAGATATATATTTTGTTTTTTTATGAAACAATTATTATATTAAAAGAACAAAAACAGATAAATTCATAGCTTGGTAATGAATAATTTTCTATGCCTTTCCCCTTCTGGAATAAGAGTTTCACCTGGATTTTAACAGCAGTTGAAACCTAGACACCGATTATCATTTAATACACATTTGTGCTATTAACTGCTGGCTCGCTCAATTCTGTCTGTACTAGTAGTATTCTGGATTTTATGGGAGATTACCTTGATACCCGTCACCGTCCTGTTTTTTTTCTGTACGCTGAGACGATGTACTGGGGTTTAATCGATTCGATTGATTTAAGGCATATTTGATGTTCCTTGCTAATCATCCCAAGACAGAATACGAGGTTAAATATTGACTTTCTGTTATGTAACAATCGTCGATAGCTGCTAATGCTTTCGCTTTTTCAATATATTTGGAACTTTTGGTTGGTTGGTGGGTACCTCGGTGAGACTATTAAAATTATCTTGTTGCTGAATGTTATGAAATTCATGGTGAACGTAGGAATTGAATTGAGGTGTGTTGGGCGTTCTTTGGGTTTATAGTGAAGTCCTGAACTAGCTGGTCTCTATAGCAAGTCTCTCGGCTAGAGTTTTACTAGGATGAGGAAAGTTTTCCACAGCAGTCGATCCAAAAGTCACAAGCATGTGGTTAAACAATCCTTGTGTCCTTATATCGCTGGGCGAGTTATTGTTTGTCTCCTCCGCTGTAGTCGCCTCGGTCTCTTGAGTACCATAATTTTTAGATATGGATGTTGATGTTATATTTACTGTGTTTCTCGTTGGCTTTTTGGTGTGATGTTTATGATCATTATTAGCTATATTATTGCTGCCAACTTATCGGGGCGATTCGGGGTGTATTTTTTCGTCAGTCTCGCTCTGTGTTTATTTGATGATTGTAACAGGATAAATGCAGGGTCGAACGAAATTATTGGGATTCTTGGGAGAGGTTGTCGAGAGGGCAGTTAAATGGAAGTGATTGCAGTTTCTGCAATAAAACTATTTATTTATCATTTTTTCACTTTATTTACAGATATAAAATATTTTTTAACAAGTCTATATTTTTTATGATTTTTTTTTTTATACGAAATTATAATAGATTGATTTATTTAAATCTAACATATTTTTTTTATTCTATAAATTTATCCTAAAAAAATTGTTCATTTTAATATAGATTTATAGGTATTAAATTATTAAATATGTTAGATATATAGTAAATATTTGTATCTCATTAGTTTCCAAGGTCAGTAACCTTAAATCTCTATAATTCATATTCCATATATACACAATCATCAGTATCGATAATCCCTCGTCTGGTATCTCGGAGCTCTTGGAACAATCAAAGACACTTCGAGGCACGTTCCTTCTCCATCCTTATCGACATGTCCCAAATACTTGAGTTCGTCAGCCAAAAGAATCATCGAACTGTTGATCAAACGTGCTTCGGCCTTCAGCCCATCAGGCATGACTAACTGGTTGATATCATTCTTGGGGAAGACTTTGAAGATGTCGATTCCTTCTCTTGTGGATCTCTGGCAATACTCGTTCATACTCATGAATATTGTTTGTCTAAGTGATAGAAGGTAGGATATTCGGTTAGCCTTGGACTGTCGTTCGTCCTCCAGCATTTGCATTAACATATTCAGTTCTTCGCTTTTCTCTTGAACTCCATGGCCACCTTTGTTTTCTAGGGTCTTTTCAAAGTTAATTATTTTGGCACTTTTTATCTGGATTTTGAGTGCTTGGTCTTCAATTCGTTGTTTCAAAACAGGAATCTTTTTTATGCATTTAAATATCAAATAAAGCATTAAAAGTTTCGTTATTTATGATGTACCTGTCTTTATTTTTCGAGTAGTTCAGATATTTGGGTTTGGAGTAGAACTTTTTCCGGGTCTTCTTTTGCTGCTTTATTTTAAACAGATACGATATGTCTGACATCATCAAGCACTCTTTGCACATACTCTTCCAAAGCATCAACCTAATGAGAAACCCCTTCGCTACGGTCAGGATTGGTGTTATCCTTTGAGTCCATAAGTTCCAGCTCCCCCTCAGTAGTATCAGTCAAGAACCCATTTAGCTCACCGAGAATCAAATCCAGATTGAGTTTGTCTCGATTTTCTATATACACATGAGTTAAAATCAATAAATAAAGGAAGAATTTAAAAAACAACAATATCTTATATATATATACATATATATATTTTAAAATAGAATAGTATCTATGTTCTTTTGTTACCTGCCTTTCGAAATCTATTCACCAGTGATTTTACAGTTTTGTGTCGTTATTCAGGAGGGTTGGACAGGATGGAGCTTGCTTTATCGCTGATCCCCTGAAGTATCTTTTGGAACTACTTCATAAGCTCGTCGTTCACATACACCATGATCGACTCTATTCGCTGCTCATTTTCTACAGCTTTATCAGTCTTTTTGTTCCCTCGTTTTTCAATTTTTGACTCCTCGATCTCACAGATTTCAAACACCTCTTCCACGAACTCGTTTATCATTTTCCAATTATGTTTTTTGCAGACGTCAAGGCAAGGGGTACATTGTAGCTGAAATCTTTTTGCACAACCTTTGATGGGGAATATAATGTTATTAGAGGTTACGGCTCAAATATATATTTAGATATGGTTCTTTGCGGATTAATTACCTGTGTTGTAGCAAACAATGTTGGCTTGATGAGAAGGATGTGTTGGACAATTTGTGTTCGACATATAGAATAGTTCTTTTTTTTTTTAGATAACGTAGTTTTTATATTTTTTGTTTATAATAATAATATCAAGAAGAGTATATTTTTTAAACAAAAATATTTATATAATAGAAATTAATCATTAATAAAAAAAGGATATTCATTTTTTTAACCTTTAAAAAATCATAAATTCCTATAAAAATGTAGGGTTATTTAATTATGCGAAATAATATATATATTGCTCATACAAAAGCATAGGGAATGTATATACATATTTAAAGTATTATCGGATTTATAAAAATCATTCAATTTTCCTTGAAATTGTATTTTTTTTTATCAAAGATACTCATAATTCTTATAATAATCGAATGTATTTATTAAAAATATATATTTATTAAAAACATTTTAAAGGTAACACATATTTTTTTAAACAACATTTTTTTGCAAATAAACTTCACAGCTGAGGATTTGAAACTGTAAAATATAAATATTGGTAATAAAATAATAATACATAATAATACATAACAATACATACATACTGAAATAAATTAATAATATTTCATAAGTCCATTTAAAAACTTGATAGTATTCAAACGTTCACAACTTCCCTAAAAAAGAGGATCCTCGTGGTATCAACGGAAGAGTTTGAAAAAATATGAAAAATGTGGTATTTTACCAAATCGATTCTAATAGAACATATATCTAAAATCATTATAATTAATACATTCTAATAAATGTAAAATATATATAACTATATATAAAAATATTTAATAAATACTATATTGCTTATGTTTTTTTTTTAAATTACTCATCTAAAACATTAAACATTAAACAAATACAAACCAATTCAATATCCAACATTAATACATAATATGTTGATAGAACTTAGCACCCCCAAAGCTAAGGAAAACCATATTTTTAAAATATGATTTATATTTCTATGGTATCTGTTCTGTCTCAGAGCGATGACACTTTCCCGACAATGAGTTCGCTGTTATATAATATCCAAAATCAATATAACAAATGCATGTCGTCATCTTCACTTTTTTTATTATTTTAATTCTGTTATTTGAAGAAATCAATGTATAAACAATATTTAAAAAAAATGACAGAATCAACCCCAAAAGAATAGCACAATGTTATAGATTTGAACGACTTAGGAATATGAAAGTATATCTATAAAATCTTTCGTCATTTAAGACAATAAAAAAATAATAATATCAAAGAACTCTAGTTTTTGTTTTTCTTACTTCAGAAAGCAAAATATTAATTGATTTCACGGAGGTCTTAGATTCCTGATGAAAATTATAGTACCTCGTTGTCTTAAAATCCAAGAAATAGACTGTTCATATAGTTTTCACCCAGATCTTAGCAGCTAAACTGTATTGTTTCAGATGAGGTCGGGGAACATACCGTATTTTGATCAGAACACCTTTTCTAGAGGAAATTCTCTTCACTCTTAGTCGTCAGATCTGAATCAGATTTCAGACGAAAACCATCGGCTACAGACCCGAATTCCTCTTTCAGAGAGTTGATGAGAAGGTCGAGGGTCTGATATTTCTTCTACATTTTTTGGTGGTGACTCCGACATTGTTCGGAGGATCTTGAACCCATGATTTTAGACATTTATTTGAAGATTTTGTCCCTTCGACGATTTGACTTGTCTAGAAAATTAGCGGGATGGCTTTCGAGAAAGTGGAGATAGACGATGTTTTCTGGACGTGTCCAGTGCCCAATTTGTTTTCCCTTGAGATCCAGTGCTCGTTTGAGGCTCCTTTTCTTTTTCTTCGAAAGTGAAAAGTCGCTCGATTATTGGAGTGTTGGAAGCTGGGCATTGATTTCGATGTTCATAGTGTGTGACATATCTTTACTGTAGTAGATCTTTGATTGTAGAAATAGGAAATTGAGGTAGAGAAACAAATATATTTTTCTAGACTTGAAGAGAGTTTTGTGTTTTTTTATTTTTTAACAATAAATTGTAGATTTATGTAATTATAAATTTATTTGATTATAAGCAATAATATTTTTTTGAGGCAAGTTATATTGTACAATTTTTTGTTAATTATACATTATATAATGATATTATGTGTTTGTGTCATACCGATGTATCTGTGTGGTTATGGTAAGGGTAATTTAAATATATATATATAGTTAGATACAATATATATATATATTGTACATCTCTATGTTTATGTAGATAAATATTTATTGTATTTTGATATGTTATAACATATTTTATGTTATTAAAATCTCTTATATAGTTTTTTCCTAATACACTTCATTTCTTTCCTGTCTGATTTTATAATGATATTTTTTTAAGGAATCGATATATCTATACACCAATACATTCGAAGGGACTTTAACCATTTTTTAGCTGATCTAATTAAAAAATGAAACATTCCCTGGTATAGTTTTTGAAATTAATAATTAATTCCAAATTAATTTATAATTATTGCCTCTTTTGACTCTATTAATTTTGGATGTTTATAAAATTTACATAGAATTTGTTATTATACATTCAGAATTCAATTTAATAAATTTTTTATATTTGTTTATTGTTTAATACCGCATTTGATTTGCTTAAAAATATTTTTTAATATATTTTTTAATATATTTTTTTTATTACTTTTTTTCAAAATCTAAATACATTTTTTCTTCAAAAAAACTAAACTACTTATCTAAAATAAATAAATACATAAATAAATATTTTTTTAATCAATGATAGAAGATCTTAAATAATAGCCCTGTAAACATCCCTCTGAACCTTTCCCCCCTTATTCTCCTGCCAAGAATGCTGAGTCCATACTGAATAGCCCTTCCTCAACTCTGTAAACGTTCCTTAAAACCTACGGCGCATTTATTGTCGAATCGCAGAATATCTGCTTTGACCTTGAAAAAGTCCACACGGACTTAACTACACAAATCAAATCCCTACCTCCTCCCAAAACGTATATCTACCTAATTCTCTTATTGGATTTTCTAATTTATTATGCTTTTATTTTGATACCCACTCCAGCTATCTAAAACTATTATATATACAATACTAATATTAAATAAAATCAATAACAAAAAATGAGTAGAAAAATTATAACATTATTTTTTATATATTTCTTTTAGCTTATCCGATAAATATCAAGAACTATGGGAGACAGGGAGTTCATTAGATAAACTTGAAATAGAAACTATGGCTTCCAAACTCAGAAAGATGCCAGAAGATCGGATTTTTAATATGATTCTGAACATCGAGAAGCTGAACTCGAAGCTCAATCTCGATTATAATACTGAAGTGCGAAGGAGTGTGGCTCTGGGAATAGTTCAAAAAAAGCATTGATCACTGCTAATATAACTTATTATATTGAAATCCAAGGCATTTTTGTTGTTAATACTCGAAATTTATCATTAAATACATAGTTTGTTAGTTAGTTATAAATTATTCACAGACCTATACCTATATATACATATATCGATCACTATTCTAGATTTATATATTGCGTATATATTTTATATATTCAAATAATCAAAGTAGATTTTATTTAAAAAAAAACAAAAAAACAATATCATTAATTAGTTAATACAATAGCAAATAAAGCAGTCTCAAGGCCCCAAAAAAACCACAATCAGTCATCTTTCGAAGTCTAATGAGGTAAATATTAAACACTTTCGCTCATCTGTTCCATAAACACTAATCACTACTATTCTTCTCTATCATATGTCAGTCGCGTAATGTTCAAGAAGGACAACTTCGTGTTCCTGAACCAGATATCCGCTAATGCGCCTATCTACAAATGTGATGACCAAAAAAATAATAATGATCAGAAAAACAAAATTCAAATGGACAATAGCTATAATCAATATAAAAAAGAGTTAAAATAATCTCTCCGTGAAGAGAAAGAAGCAGCACTTGCTCCTGAAGTCGAATTCGATTGGGAGGCAGCCAATAATGTGTTTGCACCTACTAAGAAAGTTCAGTAAACACTCGATCCAAACGATTCAAATCCTTTTCCTCCTTCCGCCAATCCAGGCAAAGGACTGAAAATAGGAATGACTGTCAGCGAAGACAATTAACTTCAATTCGTCCCAAAGCCCAAAAAGATTTTCCCCAAAGATGAGGAAGTGCCTACCACTCCGTAAAAACCGTCAGTCAGCAAATCAGCTCCAAAACAACGAAAACACCCCAAAAAACAGAAGGATCAAGATCCAAACGAAAAAATCGATGAATAGTCGCACGAGTCAGCTAGTTAGAATGCAGACAATAAAGACTAGGAAAAGAAGAAGCCCAAGACTGAGAAGCCGAAGCGAGCTAAAAAGATCAAGAAGGAGGATAATCTGGTCAGACTCGACCTCAAAAAACGATACCAGGACAGGTTCCGAGGCAATAAATTCATGAACCTTCGCAAATATCAGAGGAACGGACTGCTCAAGGTCAAGTATCGCAAATAACAGAATGCAGATGGCACGGAGACTGACAAACTAGAAATCCAGCACGATGAATTCTTCAGCATCTATATGGCGAGTGTCTCTGAAGCATTACACATACAGATCAATTTGGCCGAGGATTCGGACGCGGAGGATGGACCTCTAATCATAGAAGGCACCTCAGACGAGCAGTTGTTAGACCTCATCAAGAAGATTTACGGCTTTACTAGTTTCAGGTTTGGGCAGCTCGAAACTATCAGGAACATGCTCTAAGGGAAGTCGACCCTCTTTGTCTCGGAAACTGGCTCCGGCAAATCCCTAACATATATTTTGTCGTCACTTGTCCAAGAAGGCCTTTCAATCGTGATTAGTCCCTTGATATCCCTCATGCTGGACCAAATAGCCAGTATGCCCTTCTCCGTCCCTGCTGCCTGTATCAGCTCTCTATTGAATCGAGAACAGCGAGAACGTATCATTAAAATGGTTAAGGAGGGCAAAATCAAACTCCTCTACATGACTCCTGAAGCCCTACAGACGGAACTGATATACCACATCGCTGAGTTTCCTCCAGTTAACTTTGTCTGCGTGGATGAGGCCCACTGTATCTCCGAGCTCAGCCATAATTTTAGGACTACCTACCTGATCGTCCACGAACTCATCGACTCGACTTTCAGGTTCAAGAATGATCACCGCACCGTCCTCTGTCTGACTGCCACAGCAAATAATTAGACGATGAACTCGATACAGGTAAAAATGAGAGTGCCGCATCTCATCCGCAGCTAGTCACTCAGAAAGAAGAATCTTTGCATCACAGTTTCTCGAGTCGATCCAGACAGGTATGCGGCCCTCGTCTGTTATTTGAAGAGCGACACAATAAGCAGACTGAGAGGTGTACTGATATATTGCAGAAGTGCTCACCTGTTAGACAAAACTTATAACTTTTTAAAGAATTCTAGTATTCAGGCTTCGGCTTTTCACGGAAAGCTATAGCAGAAAGATAAAGTCCAGCTCATCCAGGATTTTCGCTCAGGCAAGATCAAAATCATCATCGCCACTGTAGCACTTGGAATGGGACTTGATTTCGAGAACTTGGACTGTGTTATCCATATGTCAATGCCCAAAAGCATCGAAAGCTACGTACAGGAAATCGGTAGAGCAGGTCGAAGGGGGCGTAGAGCATATGCCCACATGTTCCTCGACTCTTCAGACTATTTTATACAGAGAAACTTTATTATTGCGGAGCAGATGGACAAGAGCTCCATGAAAGATTTCGTATTGGCGATCCAATCGCATACCATAAAATCATGGTCGGCTGATGGATGCCCCGAAGCCAAAGAGGACAATGGCAAGCGGATGGCGATGGAGGTGGAGGAATCAAACCCCGAAAAAGATGAAGGACAATAAATGATTTCCGATAAGATTTACTATGCTAAGACAAAGAGTCTATGTGAGGAACTCGACCTGAAGATGGAATCGGTGTTAACAGTTTTTCTAAAGATTGAGCAAATTACCCAAAAGAAGTTAATAAAAGTATTGCCCCCTTCCTACCTGAGCGTGAAGATATCCTTATTCAGAAATAACAAGAGCGAAATCGAGAAATAGAGTGTATTCTTCCTACTAGCTACAAAAGGGTGCCGTGTCGCTAGAGGCGCGATCGATGTCCCTCTTATTGCTCGCTGCAATCTCCTAAAAATGGACCCTATCCACTTCCTCTCCGAGTTGCAGCGACTAGCAGGAAAGTATTACTTTCATATCGAGCACGACCATCCAGTAGTGGTGTGGAAGTACGTCGGCAAAATAACTTTTTAATAATTTATAGATGAGCATCTCAACGCACTCACAAAACAGATTGGAGATATCGCTAATATCTCTTTGGTCAAACTTGATATTCTATATAGTCTGACCTTCCTAAATGCTAACTACTCGATGAACAACATCCTGAATAACAAAGTTCTTCCCACCTTGAGCCCTACTTCCGAAACTTCGGTTTCTTCCCTTTTCGACCAGTACTTCACACACAATCCCGCCGAGTTCTACAAATCTCTCTGCAATGACGAAAGCTTTCTGCCTTCCTGCGACCTCACTCACAAAGACCACTAACAAATCTGCTCATTGGTGGCTAGCTTTCTCAACCACGATATTGAGGCCTGTAAAAACAGTATGCAAGCACCACAGATCATCAATAAATACAAATCCGGCAGGATCCTGGCTCGGTTATTGCTGGGGGTGAGTACTGACGGCTACGGGTGGAAGATGTACTCTGATCACCCGATCTGGAGCAAATTCAAAAATAGAAGATATGAGGACGTGTTAATAGAAGCGCGTAAGGCTGTCATCCAATATGTGGAAACTGAGGGTATCAGGATGTATGAAATTGAGGGCAAAAAATGATCAATAAAAAAAAACTGAATCATATAGAATAAATACATATATGGATATACACATATTATATATGCTGATTTTTTTTTAATTATTTTTAAAAAGTATCAATCACTGCTGTACACCACATTGGCACATCTTCGAAAAATATTATAATAGTGTTCCATCACTTTGTAAGATTCTTCAGAAGTCCCAAAATCCTTGAAGTTAGGGATTCTCAGCAACTCCGGTTCGATCACCTTGAAAGCAATCATCACAATATCCATCATTCTCAGAATCTTTTCGAGCGCACTTTCCTTGTAAGTACTGGCTTCCACAGCCTTGAACACAAGACTCTTGGGCTTCTGGCTACCACTGCTCTTTTCGCCTGGGTTCTTCTCAGCCACTTCTAAGGCGATGTCCGTGTTGTCAAATGTGAGATTATGGCATTGGAAAATATAAAAATCTGCGAACTAGATGGCTAGAGCGAGGTCGCTATTGAATTTCACGACTACCGAGTTTCGAGAGGCGCAGTACTCCACAATTAACGACATTTGGGACCTCTCAAAGTCGAGCCTGTTATCTTCCACATTGACGCTACCTCCACCTGAGAACTCTCCCAGAACCTTGTTGAAACTGAACCCATTTTCGAAATATTTGATTGAAAATCTGACATCTCTTGTGGCATCTGCATCAGTATAGTCTCCTTCTTCAAATTTCGCGATAGCTTCACCTGTATATTATTTAAAGAATTTGATGATGATCTCCCTGATTTGCTTTTCATGCTCCAGCATCTTCTCGGTGTGTTTGTTATTCTTTTGCTCGTTGTATTTTTTGACTTCTTATTTTTCCAATCGTTTGGCAATTTTGAATCGTTCGTAGAATTTGGGATCGGTTCTGATAATATTCATGATCATGCAGTTCTTTAGTTTTAACAGCATTGAGTTTTTTCTGAACAGCTCGGTTTCTTCGAGTAACATATAGAATTATCGATCAACAAGCTTTAACCCTTTGAAGGCCTTAAATTGGCTGGTAAAAACTTTGAGTTGACCAGGCACAGACTCCACACACTTCGAGGAAAAGTCTAGTAGAAAGTCGATGAGGTCCTTGGCGAGAGCGGAAGGTGAATCGGGTTCTTCGCCTCCTTCTTCGATGGTAACTTTGATATAAAACGCGAGTGGCACGTTATTCTTGATCTGCCGCCTATCATATAGGAAGTCTTCCTGCATGTTGAATTTGGCGTTGCACTTCTTCACGAAACATCCATAGAGCAGGTAGGTTGTCTGGATGATCAGCTGCTGGAAACTCTATGTGCTAATTTTGACCCGATCACCGATTTCCGAGAGATCGACAGGGCTCATAAATATTTCGGAGTCATTTTTTTTGTCGCTCAATATGATTAAGGTGAGATACTCACAATTGTTGATGATCGACTTGATTGCATGGTTTTATTAGATTTGCATATTTTTTACTCCTTTTTCTGTTTTTTAAAGTTAATAAGGAAAGAAAGAGTTTGATATTTGCTAAAAAATTAATGTGTGTGTTTTGTTTGTTTTTCCTTTCTAAGAAGATCAATAAATAATAAATATTTAAATATATCAAAAGATACATATTATGATTAAACAAATGACTATTTAATTTAGTTTGGCAAATCGAAGTTTAAAACTGAATTATATTTTTAAAAAAAGATAATGTGTTTTAACAATAGGAGTATTCTTTTTTTTGATGGATATTTTTCTTTAAAAATATTATTTCACAGTTTGCTTATTTTATAAACTAATCCTCTTCGTTTAATTTTTGATAAGGTCGTAAATACTAATATTAATTTCAACTGCGGATTCTTTTCTATCGTGCAGCATTTTCTCTCAAAGCACAATATTTTTTTTCTCTTAATGCTCAAAAAAAAATGAGATATGACTTTTATTTATTTTTTTAATAAAAAAATATTTTTTATAATTAGCTGTTCATATTATATTGAAAACGCATAAAAAACAAGAACAAATAAATAATATAAAAAATTACAGTTACGAACTTTTCTTTGATTTCTTATCTAAGTATTACTCAAAATATATATAAAAAAATATTGAATACAATAATATTAAATACTAACATATTTAAAATTGAAAGAACAAGCTTTTTCATATTTTTATAACTCACCCAACAATTTTTGCTCTGTATATATAATTATAAATAAATAAAAAATCCAACGACTAACAGCTGAATTTATATCTTTCCACAAAAAAAAAAAACATTAGTCAGTTATATAATAAAAAATATGGGAGGAAACTACTCAAAATCTCCAGAAACCACTAATAACACTATCTGCAGGGCTCGAAGCCACAACAGACTTAACCTCAAAAACACCCTCAACAGAGACAAATACACCAATCACGACATTGATGCCATCGTCGACTCTATTTTCTCCTACGCTGACATAGATTCTTCCGGCATTCTACAGAAAACCGAGTTCGCCCAAGCCCTCTCGACTATAATCACCGATATGGGCGGAGATAAGCCTCTAATGGCAGACGTGGAAGATGTCCTTTACGAGCTGGACACAAATGGCGACGGACAGATTTCGAAAAGGGAGTTGAAACCTCTGATTGTGGAAGTTATCAAACTTATCGGCAAATAAAATTTATAAAGAAGATAAAGAAGATATCTAAGAAAATCAGGCTTAATTTTAAGAGCAAACGAGTTGGCTTGAGAGAATTGGACATGCAAAGTTTGGAAATAGATGCTTAAAGCAGTTACTGGAAACTGTTGGCTGAAAAATAATTCCATAAATTATAACTTTCTAAATACTTATAGTTCTATATTTTAAACATTGAACATACCCTATATATATAATGAGATGATCCTAAAGGTATTCGAAGAATCTAGTGATAGAATTCTAATACGTCTTTGTGTTTTTTTTTTATAAAGAACTCAACAATTCTACATTTTGAGATTTATTAATATCTCATTTATTCGATTTCTTAGTCAAATATACTATTTATTTATAAATTGTTACTAGAAGCTATTAGTTTCAAAGTGAATGACATCAGATTTAAGAAAACCAAACACAAACAGACAGACTTGTATTTTCAAAGTAAAAAAGGGAGAATCCCTGAATTTGTTCAACACCAAAGACAAAAAATATTGAACGTAACTAAAAATCATAAAAAATGAGATTTTACAGTTTCAACTATTTTTGGAACAAAATCCATAAATAATCAGTAAACAAAAAATACAAAAAATAAGAGAGTGTGATTTTACGTTAAAAATAAATAAACTAAAGAAAATTAAAAACCTAACAAATCAATTCTAGTTGTGAGTCTCATTCAGCTTGTTGAGAACCATGAACAATTGCTCCTCTGTCCGCAATTGTTTGACTCCGTGCACACCGAATTCGAACCTCCAGTCAAACTCTGCCAATGCTTCCTTTACACTCAACTTGCACCCTTCGTCATTTTCGACTAAACTCTCCAAAGGCTCATAGCCTGAGAAGAACAACAGGATCCTCGCACCATCAGCCAGCATATCTTTGTTGAAGCTCTTGATCGCTTATAGCCCTGTCGAGTTAGTCACATGATGGTTTACAAGTATCTTCTTATCATAAGGAGGATCTGATTTAAAGACAGACTTAAGGTTGCGCGCAAGTCGGACGTTGTACCCCCAATACATACCTTCTTCCTGTTTCGGGGTGGAACGAGAAACTGCCACTCCTTCATAAAATTTCGGGTTAACCTCTTAATAATTGCTTAATTTGATTGTAACTCTCGTCTTCACTGGGAGGACGTAATCTATCTTGGCCTGTTGTCTTAGCCCGATGTCCACCCAACTGCCGCATCCCTATCGCACTGGTCTATCGATAACCACTCCTTAACGAAACTTGCAGACTTCTTCTGCTCTGAGGTGGTGGTGACATTCGAGAGGGTTCATGAGGCCTGCATTCTTCAAGTCGGAATGTATGTCGAAGAGATGTTTTCGCAAATACTGTGGAGTCTCCAGGTATTGCAAGTTTCTAACAACATATTCGGGTGGACTGAACATCTCCGATTTCGAGGTATATGTGAAATCGTGCAGCACAATAATTTAATCAACCATAAACACGGAACAAATCCTTGCAATTTAGCTTAACAGATAGGCTCTGAGCACTGATGACTATATTTTTTCAAACATAAAGAAAAAATGATGATCCATATGGGTATGATTGAGGTGGATAAAATATATGAAATTATTAGATTACTTGAGGAATGCTGATGATGGAATCGGGGATACAAACAGCAATATGTGGCGGCTTTGGAAGGGCTGCGGGTTGTTCTTCCTCGACTTGCATGGATTATTATTTTTCGTTCTAAATGACAGCTTCCTCTTTGGAGATTTCTTGCTTGTTTTCTGGTTCTTACTCCTACACATCGCGTTGTTGATGTTTTTGTGTTTTCTTGATTTTCTTGATTCTCTTGACCTTCTGCTAATGTTGGATCTGGGCGTGCAATTGCTGCTCCTTCAGTAAAGCAGTAGGCCCAGTTTCTGGCTTATGAGTTAAATATTACTAAGTTATTTTTATTTTCGGTCTCGTCGCCATTCTATCTAAAATGTTGTATATGATTTTATATATATATATTTTTTTGTTTCAATATTTGAGATATAATATTTTTTTAGGGAAAATACAAAATCACCAAAAATTAACAACAATATTGTTGTTTATATTTCCTTTAAAAAAAATGAATAAAGCGTGGTCTACGTATGGAGGTTCGGTGGATGAAGTAACATGAAGTCACTATGTCCGAGTGGTTAAGGAGGCAGACTAGAAATCTGCTGGGTTTACCCGCGCAGGTTCAAATCCTGCTGGTGACGTTTTTTATTTTTACTCTCTCCAATTAATTCTTATTAAATAAATATGTAAGCAAAATAAATAAAATAAAAAATCTAAAACAAATTTGGGAGGCTTCAATAAATGATGTTTTTTTATTTTCAGAACTAATTAGCTTGATATTTGACATTTTTTCGGTGATAAGAACAAAATTAATCAAGTTTGGGCCTGGACAAGTTTTTTAATCTCATAATACCTTTCCATCCTTGCTTTGGCAAATTTTACGTAATCGAAAGGAGTATCCGGGTTTTTCGATACAGTGATACCCCATGATCCCCAATACAATTCAGCGAGCATAGAACACAGGGTGTAGTCTTTTAACAACCCTTCAATTTCTTCTTTCGCTTGATATTTCTCGATGTACTGCTCGATAAATTTATGATTAGTGCTGATATGGTCCAACTCTTCAAGAGTCAAATGCCCTGCAATCGTATACAACTCGACGAATAGCCTCACTTTGTCTGCAGGCGGAAGTCCTGCTTTTGTTTTGAAGAAAGGAGGTTAGTTAATATCGTAATCGATCATCGACTCCGCGAAATAGTTGGCAATGTCGTAGGCACGGTAGTTGTAAGCAGCATATTCGTAGTCAATGAACTCAAAAGTAAAATCATTTTTAATCAATATGTTTCCCGAAAGCAGATCATTATGGCTGAACACGAGTTTTGGATTGATGGCAGGAAGTTTAGATGCGACAAAATCTAACTATTATTTAGTCAGCCATTTTTTGAGTTCATCGATGATCAAGAGTTCTTCAGGGGTGAAGAGTGAAGTTTTCAGCATTTTGCTATGTGCTCTTTCGAAATACGAGAAGTCTTTGCACATTTTGGAAAAGATACTTTATTTTTCGAGAAATCCGACCTCAAGACTATGAAATTTGTGGAGTCTGAAAGCAACCATTTCAATGATATCATGGTCCTGCATCTGAGTGGAGGGAAGCGATGCTGAAGGAATAAACTCTTCCAATCTGATCGAGTCGTTATACCCATACACCTTCGGGCCAATCCCATTCTTTGAAACAATATCGATAATATGGTTTTATTTGTCACGGTTCAGGTATTGATCTAATATATCGAATTAATAAGAATTTATATTATAAATGATTAAATGAGTCGTTGATCTACTTTCTTTGTCACTGCCAAATATTCTGTATATCAAGGATGATGGCTAGACATTTTTTGCATCTTCAAGCGAAACGAGAAATACTCCATTGGTGATGCCTGTGAGTCTATTGGCTTTGAGTTGGCTAGGTAAAACCCCTTTCCAAGCAGGTATGAATTATTGAACATTTTTAATAATTTGTTCTGGACTATGAACAAATGATATAGGTGATTACATCTTTTTCGAGTATTTATTTTGGATCTATGGTATATATTATATCGATCAGATACTGAAAATAAATCAAATAATTTTTTATAGTAAATATTGACAAAAAATATATATCTACATGTTTTTTTTGAGTTTATTTTCATACTGCATTTTAATGGGATATAAAATATAAATATACAAGATAATCATCAGATCTCGTGTTCAGAGAAATTATGATTTCGTACTCATGAATTTGCCCTAAAAAAGGTATGATTATTTAATTTGTCTCGATACCCTATTAATTTGTAGGTTTTGAGTGGATATTAAAAATATTGACATATATTTAATTATTTCAATAGGCAATAAAAAATAAATATATCATTTAATAATATAAAGACAAAAAATAAATATAATAACAAAGATAAAACATATTTTTTAAGCCAATCTATATAAAATATTTTTTTTTTACAATAATCTCCCCTTTTCTAACAAAATGAGCATGAGTATGGACCACAGACATTATACATATTAGTACAGGAGACCAAGATTCGAAAATCCAACATAGTAAATCAAATGCCTATTCGATAGCGACTTCAATTTTTGTTGTTTCATTTCTTAAATATTTTTTTAGTCAATCGAATAATGTCGGGAGCTCGATGACATATTTCCTCAATAATTCACCACTGACGAGTTCTCAGGTTGCCATGCAAGCACCTTATAAGGCTTCGTCATCATAGTACCACGAGGCTCCAACTCCGAAAGACGCTGCATATACCCGGAGTCCAAGTCAAGGCAGTCGGTACAACGGACCTGAATAAGCAAAAAGTGACTACTTCCTGAATAAAAATAGTTCTCATGTGTTTGAACCGAGAACTGAGGAAATCAGCCATAAAACAAGAGGTATTATTTTTAAATATGATAAAATACATAAAAAAAATGGTTTTCCTGGTTTTTATTCGTCTTTTTATTATAAACTAGTAGAGTCTAAAATACCTACTTGAATTATTTAAATATTCACAATATTTAGCTATCAGCCAATTATCAAACTACGGTTCAAACGCCTTGACGACGCAACGTTTCGGTGGTCCCATCTACAACGAGCAGGAGATCTACAAGAAGCAGGAGAAAAAGTTCAACATCATCACACTCAGACCGAACCCTTACGAACAAGTGATTAAGCAATACCCGAAACTGACTCTAGAAGATAAAGACGCATACTACTACAGAAGGATGCACCAGCAACAATCGACTCCAATGCAACACTGATCAGTTGCTTTATTAATACATTGTTATTTTATATAAGATATTTAGGGTAAATAGAATCATACAATGTTTCAATAAATTAAATATATTAACTTTATTATCGATCATGAATTAGTACTATTTTTATTTTTTTAAATAGACAAGAGCATTTTTTTTATCGTTTTTCTTTTATTATTCTTTAAAAAAATAACGCACCCATATTTTGCTGGTATAGTTCTTCGAAATATGAATTATACATTCAAATTATAAAAAAAGCCACGTGCTGATGATGAATATACATACATAGGTCCATATACATATAATTTGATACAAAATAACAAAAATCAAGATTTATTTATTCTACATAGAATCTGGTTAAATAGTTCGAATCGCTGTGCTCCGTGTTCGAGGTAATCAAACTTCGTATACTCATTGTACATCATAATGCTCCACGCAGCCCAGTACAAATTGCATAGTCCAAGGCATTTCCACACCTCTTCCGAAAGAGTCTCAACATACTCGTTAAATCGGTTCACATCCACGTGTTCGTTCAGTTATGAATTTCGTGACCATTCAGCTCTTATATAACTATACATTTAAAAATAATATAAATAATTATTAGAAGCTATAAAGGAATAATATATCGTTACGATTAACAGAAAGCTCTTATGGAGTGTTAGGTCGGTCTTAACTCAGACTGTATTTTAAAGTATGGAGCATTCGGGAATGTGTAATCGATTGAAGCCTAATTCAAGAAATTAGCAATATCGTAGGCAATATAGTTGTATCTGGAATATTCGTAGTCAATCAAAAAAAACTTGCTGACGCCTGCATCTTTGCTAACCAGTATATTTAAGTTGTTAAGATCGTTGTGACACAGTTTTATGGACTAGTCCCGATTTATTATAAAGATGTTCCGAATGGACTCGAGGGAGTTTGGCTCGAAATTGGCCAGTATTTCACTAACTACTTTCATCTGCTAGGGGGAGTATTGATGTTCAGATACTTTCTTTCGAACATTATTAGCAAAACTGTCGCTTAAAATAAAATCAGCGAAGATCTGATCCTTTTCGATTTATTCTATTTTGATGGAATGAAATCGGTTCATTATTTTAGCCATCTGCTCCAAGCCATCTAGGGAAACAAGCTCGTTTCCGGAAGGGTGTTCACAGGTGGATAGGAATTACTCGACTCTGAAGATATCGTCGACGTAGAGGAGTCGAGGGCCGAGGCCAGCCATACTGACCTTTCTAAAAACCAGATTCTAGGTTTTCCGTTATATGAGTCCCTCAACATTGGCGAACCTTTTGAGAACAATAGTTTCAGTGGATTATTTGATTTCTACTTTGTAAGTGACATTGGTAAACCCTGATAGTCTTTGAAATGTGAAGTCAGCATGAGGAAACTAAGACCATGAAGGTATGTGTTTTTTGATAACTTCTGCAAGGTCCGTGGTATTGTCCATAAATTCAGTAAGGCAAGTAAGAAAGTAAAGAAAAAGAAGTATTTTTAAATAGAAACTGTTTTCGGAGAGAGAGAGAGCGATAGTTTTTGTTCGATTTTTATAATTATTCAACAATAAGATATATATTTTATTTATATAATAATATATAATAGTATAATTTTATATATATTTCCTATCTTTTTCTAACAAACCTTGGAGGAAAACATCTATTAAATTAAAAAATATATATTCGCATATAATCTTAAAGTTGGAGTGAAATGCGTCTTCTATATTGTATGACATACGTCTGAGTCTGAGCATTAATTTCTGACAAACTAAAAAAAATAATAATTCCAGACTATATAATATAAAAATGTAATAATGAAAATAAAAAAAATATATTTGCTACTATTAATTTTTTACTAACAAACATACTCATGAGAACATATAATAACATAGAAACTTTAATATGTATTATTCATTCACTCTATCAATTTTTACAAAAATCATAACTGTTTCCAACAATGAAATTCTCACAATCTATTTTCCTATAGTAAATGTCAACAAATAAGTCTTGAAAAAAAACACATGCTTCAAACAAATTATATAAAATTCAATTACGAAGTATATTGCAAATATAAATAAATAAAAAACTGTCCGTGGCGAGAGTTGAACTCGCGACCTTAGGATTATGAGACCTACGCTCTAACCAACTGAGCTACACAGACATTCTCAAAGAATCTACAGGATATTAACCTATATACACGTCGGGGCTTTAGAAACAGCAAATATTTTTAAAAATATTAAAAACATCATGTGTTAATATTATAAAATAAATAATTTGTGAATCATTTATGTAAATTTTATTTAATTGAAAAATCAACATCCCAAGGATAAAATGTATTAGATTTTACAGTTTCAATAAGTACATACATATCTCGATATAACTATTGAATTTTTTTAAAAAAATAATGTTATTATACAATCGAATTGAAATTAAGCAAAAAAATCGATAAAAATCATAATTATAATAAAAAAACTTAGCTCATTCAAGTGTATGAAAATAAATGCATGTAAGCTTAAAAAAAAAAAATTAAACTCACAGTTTCAATCGTTGCGAATGAGATCAGATCAAAAACCAAAGTATAGTCCAAAGAATTTCTCAAAGGAATTCATGATCCATTTCATACAATATGCATTGATAAATAAAAAATTATTCATTAAACTATCAAAATTTTGTTCATAAATTGTAAGATTTCCTGATACGAATAGCAATCATAAATATTAAATTTAACATTTGATAGCAAGAGAGAGAGAAATATATAAAAAAAACATACTTTATAAACTAGAAAAAAATATACAAAACTATTTTTATTATCTAATAAAATACAAAAAACATTAATGAATAACAAATCACCTAATCGGACAACTATAATTTAGCGAATCTAACTTATTTTAAACGAACTCAAGCAGCCATGCTTCAAGTAGTGTATCAATGACCTATCAGTCTACAATGATCTGGTCATCCTCAAATCTATTGTAGCCACAGTCCCAAGTCATCTCTACCCTCGTCTCTTCCAATAACTCACCCTCCTGCATTTGGTAGTCGGACGAAATATTTAATAGGGGCTCCTGGCCGAACTGTTTCAACAAAAAGACCCAGTCAAATTGATATTGAAGAACATCATGCGCGTCTTACAAAGTATTGAAAAGATGGACACTTTGGTCGAAGATTTTCTGATTTGCAGTGGTTATTCTCCTCATTTAAGCACAGATGTTCAGTCTCTTGTCTCGATGAATTGATAATTGGTGTGCATAACAAACTTTAAAATGGAAATACTTATAGATATATATGTAGATAATTTCTTGGTTAACCCTCCCCCATTATTTGCTTATTGTATCTAAGGTTAGTACTATATTTCTTAAATTATCATAATTCAATAAGTAGTCAATACACTTTTTTTAAAAAATTGTATAATTTTTCAACTTCTCGAAAATACCAGAAGATACTTCGAGCCTTATTTTTTTGCCATTAGTAATTCTAATAAAAATTTAAGAAATCTCAACAAGATTACATGTTTTAATTTAAGTTTGTCAGAGGTGATCTTATTTTTATTTTTTGAAACAAATCTGACGATTTTAAAAAATAAATCGTTACAATAAGTATTATGTATATTTGAATAAAAAATAATAATAACAAAAATTCATTCCTAACAAAGAGATAACATAATATTAAATATATTACATAAAAAATAGTGGTTATATTTTTTTAAATTGTTCTCATTTGGCAACATTTTTATTCGGCGTAGTAGAATCGTTCACTCCTTCATCGTCAAGTATTTTTTTCTGGAATTCCAATTCTCGCTTGACCAGCTCTCGACTGCATTCCGAGATGTACCCAGCAATGATCAGCTCGTCGAGAATGAAATAGGACTTGTGGAAGTTGTAAATCAGGTCCAACTCGCTCACGTTGCCGAAGTACTTGTCCAAAATCTCGACGAATAGCTGCATGAACTCGAGCACGATTAATTAGTTCTCATCTTTATCGGTGAGGCTGATGAAGTACAGTGACCCGAATTTCTTGTAGATTATCTTGTATTATTTGTATTCTAAGAAGTTACAACTTTTTGGCTTGCGGGTCAGCACCATTGAATTTATCTGATATTGGTTTAGGTTCAGTTTTTGTGGATTATTAAAGGGTTGTTTGAATTAATATTTGAACGAACATATGCATACCGCAAAATGTATAAGTATGTGTATGTTAAATAGTTAGGGTAAAG
>JAHDVE020010056.1:0-35542 GCA_022606495.2 Halesus radiatus | reverse complement strand
ATTCCGTGTGAGAAGCCTGCGGTGAATGCAGTGTGACTTTACGCTGCCCTAATTTTGGTCTCATAAACGAAAAATACTATCTAAACGCTTTGTATAATAGTTAGAAAAGGAACATAATCTTAGAAGGGTATACAGACAGTTAGTTTATCAAAACATCTATAAATACTTAAAATGTTGACATTGAATATACTTTCGAGAGCTAGCCAAACTAAGGCTGCTCTCTGACGGTCCGGTGAGGAATGAACTTTTCACTCGCTACTGGAGACACTGCGCAGAAAATCCCAAAATGGACTGCGTTGTAAAACGTTATCTTACTTTAGCAAACTTATTTCTAAAGCTATCAATAAAGATATTTCTAAAGCTATCAATACCTGTATATCAATTAATATTATGGAAAAAACTAAATACATAGTGTAGCCGTATGAAACGGCACTGCAAATCAAAATGGCGATTTTTTCCATGCTTACCAACCTCTATGAATCTCATAATATGAAACCTCCAAATAATGTGTTGACAAAATAATATTATGCGTTTGAGTACATGGTGTTTGGGAAACAGACCAAAAAGGTTTTAATCGAAATTAGCAAACTGAAAGACGAGTTGTTTATTTATCTTTTATGCATGGCGTTTGGGAAACAGAAAAAAAACTAACCTAAAAACTTAACCTGAAAACTAACCTAAAAACCTAAGATAGTTAACCACGTTTTTTCATCATATTTAATGATTTATCACTGTGCCGAATTGTTTGGTTACTGTAGGTACGTGGTGTTTGGTAATCAATCAAAAACACTATGAGTAAACAAACTTAAATCCGTTTTTGTTTTAATTTTTTGTTTTGTTTTAAAGTTATATATTCAGAATCGGCGTTTGCTGATCTAAATGAATATATTTTTTAAAGCCAATATATTATTCACTGGAGTTCCTTATTTGCATATGTATATATTATTTTTTAATCATTTTTGTCTTAATATTAGTCGTAATACTTTGAATTAAAACAAAAAAACGAAAATTTTTAACTTCTGTCTTGAAAATGAAGGCGTAATCAAAAACCTTTTACCGAAAAATCGACTCAAAATGTAAGGTTTATTCACTAGTTTCTCGCTTAAACTGCGAAGTTCTGAACACCGTGTATAACGAATACAAAATACGCGAAGTTATAGGCATTCCAAACCGGTCAGTGGCTGAGTTGGCATCGCGTTTGGGTCTCACCTAGGCGTCGTGAGTTCAATTCCTCGGCTGGCTAAGTCCTCCATTACCACACAAGCAACATCTAGCGCTTACTGTCATGGTAGTAGGAGATTTTCAAATATTGTCAGGTTATTCGTAACGTTTGCCCAATACTAAAAAAGCCTTGCGACAAAAAAAAAGAAAACAATTTGACAGTTGATGAATTTCGTTCAGCCTATAAAATGCACTTAATGTCAACGGTATAAATATACCATTAACAATAATTACATGTCACAGTTAACTACAAGTATAAGAATTTACCTCAAATAATTTTAAAAAGTTACTATTAAATTTGGCATTAGGTCGTTCAATTGAATGAAAATTACAACAATACACCGCTGTACAGAATACCGCTATTAAATTCACTCCCGTTTAAAACAATATAAATAAATATTTTTCACATATTTGTGTAAAAACAATACTATAACATACGTGCAATTACATTATCAGTGCAATAAAGAAGTTTCGAGATATTTCAAAGTCTCAGTGTGAACCTAAATCTAAATTTTAAAATCTGATTTACTCGCAAAATAATTGATAACTCGCCGATCACTCAGTCCGAACACTGTCAGTGTGTGTGCATGTGCGTGTGTGTGTAAGCCGACTCTACGTTGCAAGCATCGAACATTAGTCCGCCTATACGACGCAGGGCCGCAAAACCTTTTCGGACCGCATCTCGCAGAAATAAGATGGACACCTGTGATACCTATTCTTTTATCACTTTGGCAAATAATATTATACACACTTTAAATACTACTATAATGGATCCAACAAACAAATTCAACAAAGAACAAATGGGAAAATTGACACCTAAACTCTCGGAACTACTGGGAAATATAAGCCTAGTTGCAGCTAAAATGGGCTTTTTAGAAGGTGAACTTAAGACTTACCAACGTATCTCAGAGAACCAGCCGCTCCAACCTCCGCCCCAGTCCCTGCCAAATACTGCCAATCATGGGGTACAAATAGCTCAAATGTGCGAGGCAGCCGACGAGTTAGAGGAAAGAAAGGTGAGAGCAAACAATTTAATCGTTACAAATGTACCCGAAAGCACATTGGTGAATCAATTGGACCGAGTCAATCAGGACAAACTGGAAATAATAAAAATACTTACCAAAATCGACAACACGCTTGTCGAAAACTCTGTAAACGTTTTCCGTATTGGCGTGGTAAAACCAAATAAAATCAGACCACTGAAAGTTATACTCAACAATCCTTCGCAAGTCTTAAATATATTGCGTAGAAAAAACCTAACATTGTCAAACACTGAATATAAAATTTTTTCGGACCAAAATCCGTTGCAAAGGCAATATCTTTATGATCTTAGACAATCCCTGGCAAACCGTACCCTGGAAGGGGAAGTAGGACTGACAATAAAATTTATTAATAACAAACCATCGATAATAAAAAATGTCTCAAAAAACCTAATCCCATAAATGGATGCTGCCCAAGTAACCGAAAATGCCGGACCAAATGCCCTGAAAAAATAAAAATCTACTACCAAAATACAAGAGGACTTCGTACGAAACTACATGATCTTAAAACAGCAGCACCTTTACACAGACATGATATATTCATCCTTACTGAAACTTGGCTCGTCCCAGAAATAAAGTCTCCAGAACTTGGTTTTACGAACCACAAGATATTTCGGTGCGACAGAAACTCAAAATCTAGTACCAAATCAAGAGGAGGCGGAGTTCTAATAGCAACTAAGGAAACTTTATCAGTAAAAAAACTAAACACACAAAATAGCTCGTTGGAGCAATTATTTTTGCAAATTATTACCCCCATGGAAAAAATCATCATTGGAACTATATACATACCGCCAAACTCTGATATTCAAACATACAAGAAACACTGTGAAGACATTGAATTTCTCACTTCAAAACATCCTACATCTAAAATTATTATCGTCGGTGATTACAATCTTCCCAATTTGAAATGGAATTTTAGTGACAATGGCTATATTATAAATGAAAGTTGTAATGACCCAGCACGTGAAGTGATAGATACGATAAACTATTTGAATTTACATCAACATAATTTTGTGTACAATATATGTGACCGCCTTTTAGATCTAGCTCTCTCTAACTGCTCTAAACTGTCTGTTGAAAAGTCAAACGATCCGCTCATAACGGTGGATAGTCATCATCCTCCCCTACACATTACAGTTAATATGTACATATACAAACCCACATTGAAACAAACAACACTCAACTTCAAAAACGCCGATTACATTTCTATTAATTACCAGTTCAGTAATACTGATTGGACTTTCTTGACTGATGATAGTAATATCGAACAAACCTTAGAAAAAATTTATCAAACATTTTCCAACAATATAAAATCTTATGTACCATCGTATTCACCAAAACACAGAACATATCCAATTTGGTTCTCCACGGACCTTATATTACTGCTCAAACAAAAAAAACAGTTACACAAAATTTTTAAACTTACTCACCTAATCGATGACTACTCAAACTTTTCAGCAACAAGAAAAAAATGTAAAATACTATCCAAATTGTGCTATAAAGCACACACCACCTCCATTGAGAAAAATGCACTGGAGTCAAAAAACCTGTGGAATTTTGTAAAAAATTAAACAATGAAAGCTCAGACTACCCCCCTACAATGCACTATGATGGAAAAATAGCTAATAGCACCATCGACATTGTTAATTTGTTTGCGGATCATTTCCAAAGCGTATACGAAGACGAAATATCTGAAAATAAAATACCATCATATACATATCATAACACGTTACATTTACAGAACTGCCACATTACACGGGAATCTTGCCTAAAAAAAAATACTTTCCCTTGACCCCAACAAATCTGCAGGCCCAGATAACATTCCGCCAATATTTTTTAAACAATGCGCATCTACAATATCAAGTCCACTTACCAAATTATTTAACAATTTACTTTCTTCTGGACATTTTCCAACTCGTTGGAAATCTAGTTATATTACCCCAATTTTCAAAAAAGGTGATGACACAGACATAAAAAACTATCGTCCCATATGTATACAATCAGCACTCCCAAAAATTTTTGAATCCCTTGTTCTCGACTTAATTTATCCATCAATACTCAAAGTAATTGATAAAAAACAACACGGGTTCGTCAGTGGAAGATCAACTACTACTAATCTATTACTTTACCAAAACTATATTACGGAATCCTTCACGAATAAAAAACAAGTTGACAGTATCTATACAGACTTTTCAAAAGCTTTCGATAAAGTATCCCATAAATTATTACTTAGAAAATTATATGCACTAGGACTGAGAGGCAACATGTTGGATTGGTTCTCAAGTTACTTATCTAACAGAATCTTGTTCGTCAAAATTAAGTCTTTAAAATCTAAGGTACTTAATGCAACTAGTGGTCTGCCGCAAGGAAGTCATCTCGGTCCCATTCTATTCCTAATATTCATTAATGACATAATAACCTGTTTCGACGATGTAGAAGTTCTACTTTTTGCCGATGATATTAAACTATACAAAGAAATATCCAATATTAGCGACTGCATAATCTTACAGTTAAACATCGATAAATTACATAATTGGTGTATCGCTAATAACTTATTTCTCAACGTTGATAAATGCAAGACACTAACATTTTGTCGAATCAAAACCCCGTTATCATTTAACTACGCTATAGATAACAAAATCTTAGAAAAAGTCAACGAAATTAGTGATCTCGGAGTTTTGTTTGATACACAATTAAATTTTGTAAATCACATACAACAAATAACTAATAAAGGTATGAAGACATTGGGATTTATAATTAGAACTATCAAAGACTTTGATTCGCTGGAAGTTATAAAAATCGTATATTTGTCATTAGTGCGCAGCATATTAGAATACAATTCAATAGTGTGGTCCCCATACTATATCATTCATATAAAAAATATTGAACGCGTGCAGCGCAAATTTTTACGTTTTATTAACTTCAAACTACACATACCAATACAACACATAAACTATACATTCTTGCTAAATACACTCAAAATACATACTTTAGAAAACAGAAGAAAAATAACAGACTTAACTTTTTTATTTAAAATTATTTATTCCTTATTAGACTGTTGTGAACTCCTGCAACTAATCAATTTCAAAGTACCTCATCGACAAACTCGGCAAAATATGTTATTCTGTAACAATAATTCTGGAACAAACTACCAAATACATGCATCCATTTCTGTACATATACTTGGTAATAAATTCACCTCTGCTGTAGATATATTTAATATAAGTTTACCCATGTTTAAAAGATACCTGAACGATATTTTTATGTTGCAACAATTATAAGAGCATCGTATAAGAGCTATTGTTTAATTATTTTTTTTTTATATATATTATCTTTATACTCATCTACAATCCAAAAACTTGTTCCTCTTTTTTTCTTTCTATGTCATAAATATGTTACACTTATATACCAACTATGCATCATGTTATTTTTTCTTTTAAGTTCTGTACACATAATCATTTTAATGTTAAATATGTAAAAGCCCTTTTGGGCGTTAATGAATGAATAAATAAATAAAATAAAATAAATAAATATTAGAGTTAATAAAAATTCATAAAGGATATAAAAGTAAAATATATGCGTACATATAAACATATAGTAAATTTAGGTTAGGTATCAAATAGATCCGCCACATCTGCGTATCTATTACTAACTTTATGTAATCTGGGTACAAGCGAGTGTTTGTATTGCTCAGTCCCGGTTTTATTACATTTAAAAAGGATATTGTCGCCAGAAAGACGTGTTAGTTTTTGTTAGCGACGTCATGCCAGCCAACATCGGTGACAGCCGTCTTACCAGCCAGTAGCGTTTTCTATATCATTATGACGTTTTAGCAAGATAGAAGCGTTTCGGAATTTGTGGCTCTCGACCAATTTTAAAATTAATAATTAGGAATGAAAATATTAAAATCACACATTTTTAGTGCGATGATCAGAATCAGAAAAATAAACTTCATATTCTCCAACACATTTTTAAATTTATCCACTATGAAAACACCCCATCGCAGATTTATAATTTTACCGAGAAAATATATCAGTTAAGGGGATCCACCGGCTAAAATTTCAAGCAAATCACGCGCTCCTTATCTAGCTGGCAACAAGGTTGAGATTCCCGCTTAACATCGGCCGCATTTTTCGATTTACACAAAAAAACCATCACCAAAATGCGTGTTTTATTCTATTCTGTAAAGCTCAGACATAATTATTAATATGTTTTATGGTCATATTCTAAAAAACTTAATTTACCACAATGAACAATATGACAATATCGCAAAAGGGGTTCGTAAGTAGGAGAGTTTGCGCTTTAAACATTTTTTTAATGTCTGATACTTTATTTTTTTCTAGGCTTATAAAAAAATATACCTAAAAAATGCCCAGTTAAACAAAAGACCAAGGTGTGTTCTACTTGCAGTTGTTACATAACGCAAATATCCCATAAATACTAGCCGCTCGTTAGATTAGCACCCCTAGCGACAAAAATAAACACCACTCGTACTCGAGTTCCGGTTCCCCCACGCTCGCTGCACTCCGTCATTCCCCCCGCGGATCTGGCCTTGGACGCATCTTTCTCTCTGTGGACCTGGCCTTGAAAACATCCTCCCCGCGGTGCTGGCCCGTTACGCACCATTCACCGTGGACCTGGCCATGGATTCCTACCCGGACACACGATCGGCGATCGCCGTCACCATGTTCGACCCGCATCATCCCCAACCGTGAGCTGTATCTTGGTTATTCCCATTTCATTGTGTTGTAATTCTATTTCAAGTCACATTTAACTATGCCCGTTCGAAGAGAATATTCCAGAGAGAATCAGAGAATTTACCCGTAACATTATTTGTGATATTTAGGTTAGCCTGTTCCCCTTGTGTAATCTTACTATGTCTGTGCTCTTTCGCTAGTTAACACTGGCTCCGCAACGTTGGTGCTTTCTTTGGGAATTGGAACAGACTCCATAAAATAAAACTAGCCATTCTCGTTGCAAACTTAGTTCCTGCTCATAAGATGCTTTCAGACTCGGTGTAAATGTCTCATATTGTATTATATCTTCTCCCTGTAATTTGTTCCCACAGCTTTATACATTGGAATTAACGTGCCTCCCTACAAAAGCCGTTGTTACCGCCTTTTTTTTCTCCCTCTCTCTGTCAGAACTAGAATCGTTTCGAACCATGTTCAAAAAACCGTTTAAAAACACGCCAGAATGTTCTGGAAACAATTTCGAAACACGTGACCGGAAACCGTTAAAAAAGACGCGCTAGAATGTTCGGATCGGCGCACGCGCAGTAATATCTCCTCAAACTAACTTCGTGCTACAAATTAACAGAATAGGCAACTTTACAGTCCTTTTTTTGTTTCTCTTAAATTGCCTGGATCAAGTCAGCTGACATTTTTGACAGTTCTATAAACAAACAACTCGCGCCGTCCCTTACGTTGCTATCGGCTTATTAATAATTAAATTGTTTTCAATAAAATAAGATCGCAAACTCCACCATTAAGACCTTTTGCCCAATAAGCAGCAAGTACAACTAAATTTACAACAAGGATTAATTACTTCAATTTCCTCAAATAATTCACGCAAATATGTGTTATTGTGTTTACATATTGTATTATTATTAAGTGAATAAAAACCCTCCTGACAGTGATTATAATAATAAAATAAGCCAGAGACAATTAAATCAATTGATAATTTAAATATATAAATTAAAACTATTACGCCAGTGTTTCTAAAAATAAACTTCAAAAATAAATTAATGACGAATTTTTATCTCTTTTCGAGTTTCTTTTTTTACAAGACCAATAAACAAGGAAGTGATTGTCAATTAAATACCGGTGCCCTAAATCCAATTATTGGCCTAGTGTCAATTAACCTCAAGTTTCAACAAAGTGTTAAGTGATTTTAAAAATTACTGTTTTCTAAACTAGAGTCTTGGCAAAATTTTTCAAGTTTTAAGTAAAAGTTACAAAAGTGGGTAGTGAAATTTAAAAATATCATCCCCCTAAACAAATCCCTGGCCGATTTTTTTTTAAATTCAAACACTTAGAAAAATCAGAAGTTCTCAACTTTTTTCTAAGTCTCAAAATTTTTTTTCTCTCCTTTTTTTAAATTTTTACTTCAAAATGGAAACCACACCTGCCTTGGGTATCATCGCCAACATACACCAATCAAACAAAGACACAATTCTTCAAGCATTGCGCGACAGAAACCTGTCTCCACAAAACAAAACTAAGAAAGCTTTAATAAAATACGCTCAACTTTTCAACACAAAATACATCAAGGCCCAGCCCTTCAATTCCATGCAGCCCGGCGAAGGGGAAATCATTCCTCAAGAATACAAGAATACCATCTCGGTCACAGAGGAATTAAATATAAACTACGACCAATTTCATCATAGTGGAAAGTCAACCACTCCACAATTACAAACCTCTGTCTACCCTCGAAGATTACGTTTGGAAACTGGACTGAGAAGAATCTCAGATTCAGTATACGCTCCATCTGACATTTATGTCAAATACAACATGAAGGACATCTGCAAAACTGGAAATATGGAAACAATAGAAACCATATCCCATGTTGACTCATCCATACCCTGTTGGCAAAATCAACAATTGCCACATGTTGCGAATGTCGCAGAAACATTCACTATTTAACATGTAAGAAAACCTTACATTTTTGGAAGTTACATTAGTGTCAGATGTAACCCTTTCCTCTTGTAACATAATTGTATATAATCAATCGTTTGTTTTGTTTTGTTTTTTCAATCTCTGTCTTTTCATTCTTCATTTTCACTCTTGACGGATACCCTTTTTTCTTTTTTGAAACTGATCACTTCAAAAATAAGGAAATCACCTTGTTGTCGGTAATTATTTCTGGGAAACGTACCCAGAGGTGTTACCCTACCCTCTTACTTTAACAACAGTTCCGTCCCATCATGTCATGTGTAAATATTCAATTCATCTCTGTGTTTGTCATTTCTTGTGCGACCTTTTGTCATTTTTGTTTGTTCAAATATCTCACTCCTCGAGAGTACATACGTACAGAGGTCACTGACTTTTGTTACTCATCCAATTACAGTAACCAAACTCTGGTTAGGATTTTCAGTCAAATGCAAGTGTAAACTCCCGCTGAGGTATCAACATTCTGACTCGAAAATCACACCTGTTGAACGAAAGTTATAACGGGTAAATGTTTTGTTTTTTCAATTTTTTCCAAAATTGAATGGCGCTCATCCCTAATTGCTCTTTTAATCTTCCCATTTTTCAGAACTCGACACTGACACGTCAATTCTGAAAAACGTCATTAGCATAATGAACAATCTTAAGATCGGTTCCCCTCATTAATGACAATTACTTTGTATAACTATTGCCTAGTCATTCCAAGTATGTAAAACCTGAAGTGGTCTTGGATAAGCCATGGTGATATGTTCCTTGTTAGGTTCATGTCTTGTATTGTCCCTAATTCATTTTGTGCTGCGTAAACTTAGCCCTATAACTAAGTCATCACAGTAACTCTCTGGCAAAAGAGTAAGTAAAACCAATTCGGTCTCTTCTGCAAAATACCTTGCTCTGTGTAAGTAAATATTTTACCATCACGTTGCTTCCCTCGTTACAATTAGAGTTTTTTAAAACCATTTAGGTCTCTTTTGTACTTGTTTTTGTATTATTTAAAATGTACATTTTACGCCGTGTTAAGGACTGTTAATTAAATCATTAAATATATGGTATTAATGTTAACCTCGCCGTCTGTATTGAAATGGGTACCTTTTGAACGTAATTGTTGTATTACATGATACGTGTGAACGTTAAAATATCTACCATGATACGAGGAGTCGTCATAATCACTCTTGTTGTCAACTATGTTGACATTTAGGTAAATTTGTTTCATTAATGTCATAAATTCCTAATTTTTTTTTACCGTCTTTTCAATACTGGGCACCCTTGCAAATCGTTCAATTTTGCGCGATACGTGAAGACGTTATAAAACTCACCATGATACGTGAAGACGTTATAAAACTCACCGTGATTCGTGCGAACGACATAATATCTTTTGGCTTTTCTTGAAATAAAGTTTGCCACATTTGTTGTCTATCAAACTAAATGTTTGATATTTTGTGATATTTATAAAACTTGTAACTCGTTGTCTAGGAAACGAATAAGAAAACTCCTAGGTTTGTGAAATTTGAACAAGGGTCTGTCATTTTCCCACAAACGTGTAGAAGATTAAAACGACCCCTAGCCTTTCGCCAAATACACGCGAAAGACTAGTTCTGTATAACTGTGTATTCTGTAATCATCATTCATTTGTACAAAATGTAATGAGTCCAGAACCCTACTGTTGACCCTTTTTTCATTCTCCCAAGAGATTGAACCTGGACTATAGCCAGATCACAGCAGATTTCTGTACTCAATTCCCTTGTCACCCAAGTGAGAAAAATTATTCATGCATTTGGAAATTGTACGTTACGCACTCAGCATAACGTCTGTCAAATAGGTCAAACCTCATCCATGAATTATTTTCTCAACTCCACCCTCAAAATATCTTACCTTGATAGTAATATATTGTCACCGCCTCAGCGATTACATTGACCACAAAGGGTCAATTGCTTTCAAGTAAGGTATGTGTAATTATGTACAAACCTTAGTTCTTGTATCAGTGGATATGTATTCAGTGCTACTGCACTGAATGGACTATATATTGTCACCGCTTGATACTGGATACTGGTATTTGTATATAATTTAAGACTCTCAGCTCAGTAGTTTATTTCCTTTTTTTGTTTTCACTCTCTTTCTCTCTCTCTCTCTCTGGAATTCTCTAAACGCGGTTAACCTACGTTCTTTTTCTCTCTTACAACACACTTGTTTCTCTCCAAACCTTTGCATCATTGGTCTACCAGGCAGGTAAACTTCAAGAATTTTGTTTTAATAATAATTTCCCCCTGGACTAAAAAGAAGCCCAGCAGCCTTCTTCATCATCAGCCCAGCAGCCTTCTTCATCATCAGCCCAGCAGCCTTCTTCATCACCAGCCTAGCAGAACTTCACCCCATCACCACAAACTGTCACGGAGGTTCATCATCTTCAACCACAAACATAAAAACACCCGACCCTGCCTACCATAATCAAGCTGGAGTCGTACGTGTAGTTGCGAACCAAGTTGTCTCATAATACATAGACACTTTCAAAACGACCTTTTGGACATGTCAGTCCTAGGCCCGTTCCAGTTCATCAGTAGCCAGCTGTCGTCTTTTGTCACGCTAGACATAGACTCATCATTGTCTTGCATACATTATCACTACCAAGACACGTCCCAGTTCATCAGAAGCCAGCCGTCGTCTTTTGTCACACTAGACATTGACACAACCCTTATCTTGCACACCATAACTGTCAAGACTTACCAACATTGCCGCCGTGCAATATTCACCATCTACAACCACATCACCTTGGGACATCATCAACCATATTCCTGCCTCGCCACCTGGCATAAGGAATCCTCTCTGGCTCAACTCGCAAACCACAAACCATCTAATGCTATTTATTTCTCCAAACCTCTGTGATGATAACTCTCCGCCAACTTCATTGAAACCCCACCGAACATTTGTTTTCTTCTTGACCCGAGTGATATCTCGAAAGGATCAGGTTACAGTGAGGTTATAACATAAAACCAGTGAATAACCACGTCGCACCACAACGCAAAACTACTCCGAAACTTAGCTTACAGACCAATGATAAACCATAGAGCCATTTTTCTTCTTCTTTTGCCACAACATAACCATGTATTTTTGTTTCTATTCAACATAACCATGTATTGTTATCACTGTTCTGCATAACTATGTATTATTTTGTTGATTTTAGTGCATAATCATGTATGTTGCCCCATCACTCACATTGTATGTAATTCACCCATCTCTAGTTTATAAAATAGCTAGATCTCTCTCTCTCTCTGCTTTCTCAATCTTGTAACAACGGTGCATTTTAGAGGATTTTTTAGTCCTACAGCTTCATTACCACGGCGCTTTTTTTCGTGACATGGGGGAATGTGTTACATAACGCAAATATCCCATAAATACTAGCCGCTCGTTAGATTAGCACCCCTAGCGACAAAAATAAACACCACTCGTACTCGAGTTCCGGTTCCCCCACGCTCGCTGCACTCCGCCATTCACCGCCGCCTTGGGATTCTCTCTGTGGACCTGGCCTTGAACGCATCCTCCCCGCGGTGCTGACCCGTGAAGCACCATTCACCGTGGACCTGGCCATGGATTCCTACCCGGACACACGATCGGCGATCGCCTTCACCATGTTCGACCCGCATCATCCCCAACCGTGAGCTGTATCTTGGTTATTCCCATTTCATTGTGTTGTAATTCTATTTCAAGTCACATTTAACTATGCCCGTTCGAAGAGAATATTCCAGAGAGAATCAGAGAATTTACCCGTAACATTATTTGTGATATTTAGGTTAGCCTGTTCCCCTTGTGTAATCTTACTATGTCTGTGCCCTTTTACCGAGTAAACTACTGAGTTTTGAAAGCATCTGAGTGTTTTAATTGATAAAGTCTCGAGTCACAATTCCCAACTATAAGACCGCCCGTCGATTCACGACCCTGCAGAAGAGCTCCGAGGCCTGCCGATTCTGAGCTAGTCGTAGGTCCCGAGCCGAGCACCCTGGAAGAAACCTCTCTCAGGGTAAGCACACACACACACACACACTCTCCCCGTAAATTCACCTTCCAAACCTTCCTCCTCTCCTTCTCCCGCATTCCCGCAGTTCCCCGCTTGTCTTTATAGTTAACAACTCTCCATTACCTTGGTGAGCGGGCTTAAATATAAGATTGCTATCAGCTAGCGCTTAAAACACAGTTTACAATTCTTTTAAATAAACTAAACAAAAGCCCTACAGTAGCAATAGGCTGCCCGCTCACTGGGTAGAGGAGATTATCTCCACATTAATGCACCTCTAACCACAGTTGACACAGGAAGGGGGATTAATGTTCCCTGTCACTGTACACAAAATGTTTATTTCTATGAAAAAATAAATAAAAAAGAATAGAGTTAAAGTTATTATCTGTATATTGTATACAGATTTGAAAGAAAACAGCTGTCGTAAATTTATTTATTGTTATTTATTTATTTATTCGATTAAAAAAAATGTTTTATACCTTGACAGTCCAACTGGGAAGTTCCCGTTTTAGGAAAGTCAAATTGACAAGCTTTGTTTGTATCACATAGTACGATAGAAAAGTTTTTTTTAATAACGTTATGAAATTGCGAATTCTTACTTGTCTTTTGGGTGCCATAATCGATTTGACAGCTAAAGTAATACCTCGTGACGACTATTACTACCTCTAAACAAATTAACAAAGAAATATTAATTTGAAAATTTTATTATATTCCAAATACTTATTTTTTTCAAAATATATCTAAACAATAAGTTCTTAAGTAGGTACCTACTTGTGTTTTCCATTTTGAAAATATTCCACCCAAACAAACCTTTTTCTTTTGAATGTGTAATCTGTGGCTAACCAGAGTTGTATGGGCTGACCTCAATACAACATGGCGGGTTCAATGTTTTTCACACTAATTTTAAAACGGTAAAGCAACAGTTTTACATATTGAATTTCATTCAAACTACTCTCTAAGCCTAGGACAGGTAGACAGGCAAACATTCATTTTTTATATAAAGAGATTTATTTAATTGTGAGAAATGTTTTACACTTTGACTGTCCAACTGAAATGTTTCCGTTTTAGGACAGTCAAATTTATTTATTTTATTGTATACGCCCTCGGCCTTTTACATATTTTTATATAAAAATTCAAATTACAATAGTGACACAGGTGCAAAACACATCGCAGTACGTACATAGATAAAATAGATATAGTCTTCGCGAAATACAGCAACTAAATATTTAATTTGTCTCACAAACAAATTTAGCAATAACACCGTGTAAGTTTACAAAAATTCACAAGCTTTGTTCATATTACATAAGAGTTTTTTTTACAAAGTACAATAGAAATTGTATAGATACATTATATTATATTACGTAATAGTTAAATTTTTAATTAGGAATTATTTTTATTGAGATTTAAAAACCTCATTGTAATATTTAATAATTGAAGAAAATAATATTAACATAACCTAAGAGAAACATGAAACCGGAAAAAACAACAGAAAATAAAAAGATTTCAGTCGCATCTGGGACACTAACCCAGGACTTCATCCCACCTGATATGACAGAGATGTCTCATATAAATAAAAATCGGATGTTCATCCGAGACACTGTCTAGTTTGCAATTGTGTTCGTGAAGAACTTTGTAATCATCATAAAGATAGCTGCCAATAATATGGGATTAAAAATGGAGAATAATATTGACAAATCTTGAATTTGAGATATGATATCGATGAAGATGACAAAAAATTGGTCTCATTAGCTATGCTGGTAAAGCGGTTGCCCCGGATAGGCAGAGGTCCTGGGTTCGAGTCCCAGATGCGACTGAAATATTTTTATTTTCTGTTGTTTTTCCGGTTTAATGTTTCATTTAGGTTATGTTGATACTATTTTCTTCAATCATTAAACATAAGAGTTAATTAAATTAAATTAAATGTATTTAATGTTTGATATCAAAGGGCGAAACATTATTCAAAGGTTGTGTTTGTTAGTAATTATTAATTGTTATGAAATTTACATTAGATCTTTCGACTCCCAGGCTCCGGATAGGTTAATTAAAGTATTGATTATCTGATAAAGAATGTCGATATTTTAAAATTATGTTTTATAAAAAAATGCAGCTTATTTGTGACACAAAATAAACACGAGTCTATCCGTGTGTATTCAGTTCTTCCAACTAGGGATTGCAATCCCGCTGGATCCCCGCAAATACTTTTCTAATCCCGCGGGGTCCTGCGGGATTATAAAAGTGTTTGCGGGGACGATAATGTCATTTTATAAAGAATCACTTTCGACAAAATGGCTATGACTCCTCATGATCATAATGCCAGAGCAAAGCAACTAGACAAGCTAAATGTACATAAGTGCAAACTACTACTTTTGGACGAAGAAGCTTTGAATTTTTAGCTCTAAAATTATACAACAAACTCGAACTAAAAATTAAAAAAAAAGTAATTCAGTCAATAATTGCATTAAGTCCAGCAAAACTTGGCCCAAGGTATTAACAGAAAAACTCACTAGTATTCTCAAAACAACGTCATAGAAATTACTGGAAAAACCCTGCCCAAACCTTGAAGTAGAAATATAGAAGTCGGTGAAACCCCTTTATTCAAAACCTAGTTTGCCTCAGCACAGGATCTCCTAGTGAGGAGGACTATGAAAAAAATTCTTTGATGTATATGATTTTTTTTTAATTTAAATTATAGAAATATATAGAAACTAATAAAAAAAATAATTTAAAAAGATAACAAAGAGATCAGTTTAATGGGTATAAGTGAAGAAATAGAGTCTGACTGAAAGAGGTCAATAAAATAAACTTAAAACGGCACTTAAACGATATAGAAGGCACACCTAATTAGATCCTACACCTAACTCATGTTAAATAACCCTAGTCCGCCTCAGCACAAGGCCCCCTAGTGAGAAAGACTAAAAAAAGGTTAAAATATGTAGAAAAAATATTTGTTTTTATTTTAAACTGTCATTCTGTAAAAAAAAATTATACTTACACAATATTTTGTGTTTTTGCACGCTCATTTAAAGAGTCGCTAACGTCTATCTGTAAAAATGAATATTGTCTGTGTGTCCTCGATTTTATCGAAAATTACTATACCGGGTTCCCTGAAAATAGCAAAGTTTGTTCTTATTAGTACCGGGAAGGTTTAGAGGGTAGTTTGAATGAAATCCTATATGTAAAACTGTAGCTATAACGTTTTAAAATTAGTATGAAAAACATTGAACCCGTCATGTTGTATTGAGGTTTGCCCATAGATATATCACCATGGTTAGCCACAGATTACATATTCAAAAGAAGAAGGTGTGTTTGGGTAGAATATTTTCAAAATGAAAAACACAAGTAGGTACCTACTAGTGTTTTTCATTCAACTTTATTATTTAGATATGTTTTTTTTTTTTAAATAAAATTTTCAAATTAATATTTATATGTTTCTTTATTTAGAGATAGTAATAGTCGTCACAAGGCATTACTTGCGATGTCAAACCAATTATGGCACCCAAACAACAAGCAAGAATTCAAAACTTTATAACTTTTTTCCAAAAAAAAAATCCCGAGCAAGGCCGGGTACACATCAGCTAGTAAAAAATAAATAAAGGATTAATTTTTTTCCTCAATATTATAAAAACTCTTGTCGTAGAGCTTATTATTATTTATTTTATGAGTAAATCCCGCAAATCAGGCGGATCCCGCTGAAATAGTGCGGGAACCCGCGGGATTGCGGGATCCCACTTTGCTGGATTGCAATCCCTACTTACAACCGTACATTGTGTTAAATCCGAAGCGCCAATAAAGTGAGCTCCTGTCGCACTCTACCTCCTCTGTAAGACGGTGTAAACACGGGCCACTCTAGGAGCTTAGTTCTCCGTCGACACCGTTTTCTCTACTACTTGTTGCATTTAAATTGTTTCATAGTAAGAACGTCTGGAAGTTCCCGCGTAAGCTGTTTTTTTTTTACTTCTCATCATCTTACTAACTAACCATCACGCCGATTCTCCGGGGAGGCATTTCATTTCATTGCCGGCAACCCGGGCGTTTACTGGCATAAAATTTAAAACATTTACATGTACTTTACATGTAAAAAAAAGGCTATTATAAAGTGCATAATAAAAATGTTTAAATTAAATATATACTCGTATAAATAATAGTAATAAGAATAACAGTATCAGATTAAGGAGAGTTTGCACGTAATCTGGTGAAGCAATTCCTTCTCTTTTTTTAAAGAAAGACAAATATTCCCTGGCTACGAATAACCGACAATGTTTGAAAATCTCCTACTACCATCACAGTAAGCGGAAGATGTTGCTTGTGTCGTAAATGGAGGAATTAGCCAGCCGAGAAATTTCACGACGCCTGAGTGACACCCAAACGCGGAGCCAACTCAGCCACTGACCGGTCCATCATTTATTAACCATGTTTTAAGTTTTTTATATAACTATTTTAGGTTGTTTTGAGTTATGTGTTGAGTGGTTTCTATTAGGAAGATGTTGAATGTGTGAGGTGCGAGGTAGGATTCGTGTTTTTTGGCAAAAGTGGATTTAATATTGGGTACTTGAAAATGATTTAGCTCTTGTGTTTTGTGAGTGAGATATGTAGGAAGGTGATGATGATTTTATACAGTTATTATGGATATATTTTTTTATAAATAACTTTCTTATATCAAGAATGCTATTTGTAATTAATAGGTTTTCTGTAGGATGTCGATATGGTTTTCTGAACATGATTCTAATTTATAATCATTGAAGAAGATAATATTAACACATCCCAAATGAACCACGAAACCGAAAAAACAACAGAAATTAAAAAGATTTCAGTCGCATCTGGAACTCGAACATTTCTGTTGTTTTTTCGGTTTCGTGGTTCATTTGGGATGTGTTAATATTTTCTTCTTCAATGATTAAATATTACAGTGAGGTTTACAAACTTCAATAAGTTATAAAAAAATATATGATTCTAATTATTGTTTTGTGATATGTGTTTAGCGCCTTAATATACCTGTCTGCAGCTCTACCCCATGCTAAAATCCCATAAGTTAAAATCTTTTGAAAAGGGGCAGAGTAGACATTTTTTTATCGTTTTAGTGACATAATGTTACTTATTGTTTTAAAAATATAAAAAATATATATATTGAAAATACAGAACGCCACACAATTTTGTCTTACATACTCTTCTGTTGACGTAAAAGTGATTGGTAGAAACAGTCCAGAGCATCCGAGGAAGACATGACACGACCGAGTGTATCAAATTTTATATCTTTAAATGTAGACTATGCTGAAACGTTAATTATTTTCTGTTATTTTTATCTGGACTTTATAAATTATAACACATATACCGAAGACGTGTTTCTGTATACTTATCTTTCCTTAGATATATTTTTTTTTAAATATCTATTTTGTTTTCGAAGTACAGTATATTTTTTATATCAACCCTAGAATGAGAAGCGAGGAGTAAAATTTATTCTGTCCAACTTCACACTATTTTTTCACTGAAGTACCGACCGATAGCGCTAGGTTTCTTCAAGATATGCAATCCTTGAGTTCCCTCAGCAATGCTTTTGTCTTCATAGTAGCAGGCTGCGCCTTTTTCTCGTAGGTTAATATTTCTCATTGTACGGTGGGAACTATTGAGTGAAATTTACTTATCGCTTCTCAGACACAACGAACGTGTGAATTGTGCTTATTTTTCAATTTTTTAATAATTTATTCTTTATCATGAGTGATCGATGTATTTATTACCCTGAACCACAGAGATTAATCAAAGACGGTAGAAGGAAAATGCCTAATTTAAAATGGTAGTAAAGTATTAAAGCTTCTATTAATTGGCTAAGGAAGAGCGCTTCCATTCTAGAAGCACTTAATGGGCACTCCTTTCATCTCATTGTTAACCGGCGTTTTTATCAATATCCTACTTCACTGTTAATATCATCTGTAAATTAATTCCCATATATTTTTTTATCTGCTAACTTTCTATATTGACTACAAGATTCTACCAGAATTTATTTGCAATCTATATGGTGTCTCGGACATACCAATCCGTTTTTTTTATTTATATGCGACATCTATTGACTTTTTCTAAAAGTCTAAGATTAATATTCCCAAGGTATTCCAATTAAATCTTAACCTTGATAATATATAAAAATGAATGTTTGTCTGTCTGTCTGTCCTCGATTCTCTCGAAAATTAATATACCGATTTCTCTGAAAATACCACAATTTGTTCTTATTAGTGTCGGGAAGGTTTAAAGAATAGTTTTAATGAAATCCAATATGTAAAACTGTTGCTGTAACGTTTTAAAATTAGTATAAAAAATATTGAGCCCGCCATGTTTTATTGAGATTAGCCCATAGAAGATACAGCACTCTGGTTAGTCACAGATTACATATTCAAAAGAAGAAGGTTTGTTTGGGTAGAATATTTTCAAAATGGATAATACATGTAGGTAACTTGTAACTTTTTTTATTAAGATATTTTTTGAAAAAATAAAAGTTTGGAATGAAAAAAAAATTTCAAGTTGTTTCTTTTCAAGTCGTCACAGGGCATTACTTTCAAATTAATTATGGCACCCTAACGACAAGCAAAAATTCACAACTTCATACATTTCGAGAACAACTTCTTAGAGTTCCATGACGGCCAACAATCTATCGATCTATCTACGGTTCATCGTCTCTGAAACGGCTGAATGGTTTGTTAGTTAATTGGGCAAGCTGAGTTCCGAATACGCAACCTCCAGCTCTGGAGCAAAGGACCTTAAGCGCTCAGCCAGGTGGACCGTATTATGTCCATAGGTCACCCCAAGGGGTTCGCTATGTTTGGTGACTTAGCAGGGGTGCCCGGGTTCATGGGGTGAGGTTTGTCCAAGTCTTGATAGAGAGAGGCCGATATAGGGAGACCCTTTGATCTCTCGGATCGCCCTTCTCTCTCGACCCATCGCCTTGCCCTGCACTTCATAAACTCATTCGTCCGTCACTCCTAGATAAACTGACTCCCAGATCCCTACCCACCACTCATACCTTTGTCCTTCCCAGAACTTCCTCTTCTTCCTTTCCTTAAAAAAACCTCCACACAGCATCCCCAAAGATGATATATTTTCCTCGGGGCCTCCTGCGTGGAGTTAATGTAGAGAAACAAAAAAAGGTAACATCACCTCATACACTCATGACAAAACATAAAAGCTTCTTATTTTATGTGAGTTTATCAAGTTTTTCCTGGGTAAAACGACACTTGAAGTGTGTTCCACCATCACCGCCTGTATAAAGACCTAGACACTTACAGCTAAGATGGCTGAGGATGTTTGATAATTTTGAAATGTTGCATAACTCCATTATATATACTCGTATGTCAGAAGTTTCAGTTTTAAAGAGGGGGGGTACAAGATTCCAGGTAAATGATTTTTTTTTCTTAAGCATGTCTTTTGGGTAATAAAAACATTTAAAACGTCTAAATATATTTTTCTTAAATCTAATACTTCTCTAAAAGCTAGAAAATTTCAGCAGAATTCGTAAAGTATGATACTTAAAGAATAATTTTAATTTTTTATTTTTTCCTTTTACCAGTAGGTCCTACCCATTAAATAAACATATGATATATCTAATTAAGTATTATATATTAATAATTTATAGTACATGCACATCATTTTAAATAATAATTGCTAATATTATAAAAAAATGTCTTTAAATAAAAATAAATACATAAAGGAATAATTCTCATGGATCGTTCAGTGAAATAACTTTTTTTTTTCTTATGGTAAGTTTTTTTTTTTTTTTTACAAAAACAAATATTTTTTCTTTTGTCCAAAGAATTTTATTTTTTTTCATTGTTTTTAAAAACCATCACAAATATTTTACTTAGGCCCTGGTGATAGACTACCATTCAGAATCGAAACGTTGCTTGAATTGGCTTTAGCCATGTTTGGTGACCAAATCTGAATAGCTAGATACTTCCTCACCTTCTTATTCCCCATTTCCTTCCCCTCCTCGATACCTTCAGCATCACAACATACGGCAATTAGGGATGCCATAGTCTCACTGGCTCCAGGCGGTTGGGACCAGCTGGGACTCTTGTGTCGCAACACATAAAAATACCTTTGTTTCCTTACTTAATTTCTCGATAAAAAGCTAACGTGAGTTTTTTTATTAAAAAAATACTTTTGGTACTTTCCTGCTGTATGGACACATCATTAAGACGATGCAATGGGAAGTAATGCAAAATCATGTGTTTTAGGTTTGAGAATTTGATGGCCTAGAAATATCGTAGATGATTTAATTAAATACTGCAAGTAAAACACACCTTGGCCTTTCGTTTACCTGGGCATTTTTTTGGTGTGTTTTTGTATAAGCCTAGAAAAAAATTAAAGTATCAGACATTAAAAAATTTTTAAAGCGCAAACTCTCCTACTTACGAACCCCTTATCCGATATTGTCGTATTGTCCATTGTGGTAAATTAAGTTTTTTAGAATATGACCGTAAAACATTTTAATAATTATGACTGAGCTTTACAGAATAGAATAAAATACGCATTTTGATGATGGTTTTTTTTGCGTAAATCGAAACATGCGGCCGATGTTAAGCGGGATGTCGCCACCTGCATAAGGAGCGCGTAATTTCGTTGGAATTTTAGCCGGTGGATCGCCTTAAAATTAAAATAGGTTTTTTGGTTAGGTACTTTAAAAAATTTTATATATTCATATATACCTAACATATATTTATATATACGAATCAGGTTGCTAGGCTAGTTTTAAAAAAAATTAACCCGACTTAAGAACCGATTATATATGTAATACAATGTAATAATTATTAGTTTTTTATCACTTTGAATTAATTTAGGCAGATATCGTACAACAAACCCATGCTGATTTCGGGACGGCAGAGTCGTCTACTGAACACGCAAACGGAAATACGCTTCCCGGTATTTCCCCGTTCCTCTTCAATGCATTACAGTTGCATTGCATTTATCCACCTATTTAAACAAGTACATAATATAACCCAATTTACGGTCACATTGTGCATTTTTGCAAAAGATTCGACTTCACCTCCCTCCCCTAAATCGATTTCGAATCAAATCGGTCGAGAACTGTAGAATTTCAAGATGGCCGCAGAAATTGTTCATTTTGATATAAGATTCGAATAGATTGTAAAGGTGATTCCGCCCGAGAACGACTCCGAAATGAATTCCATATGTGCGTAATGAATTCAGCGACTATTGGACTTTCTGTCCTAAGAAATCGTTCATTCAGAACATACCTACTCGAGTGCGCAAATCTTGGGAATCTAGTAGGTGACAGTGTGCGCGGCGACCATTTAGATTTGTTGATTTGTTGACCACCAGATTTGAACGGAACAACATATTGCAAGAATCAGCAGTTTTCTTTCTGTGGTTATTGTGTTTTTAAAATAAATTACTGAAGATGTAACTTCTTTAACATAAAAAAGAACAGTTTCTTGCTTAAATTGTGATGTAACCGACAACATTATAAATCATTAGCAACAGACGTTTTAACGAATCTCCGAATTGTATCGTGTTGCTAGTTCGCTAATCTCTGGTGCAGTGATAGCATATGATGAAATTTCTTTATACTTTCTATTGGAACAAAAAAGGAATTACGAAAATAGGATTTTTTCAAAAAGATGAAATAATTTTTTCCCCTTTTTTAATCTACCATTGAACTCACTATGGGCCACGAACCGCTACTGCTCTCAACTATCCGCAGCCAGTGAGACTATGACATCACCAATTGGGCTATGTTGTGAAGATGGAGGGAATGGGAAGAGGAGTTGGGAAATACCTGGCAATTCAGATCTGATCACTAAACACGGATCACTAAAACCATTTCAATCAACGTTTCGATTCTGAATGATAGTCTTTCACCAGGGCGATACTAAGAGTATCCCAAACTCTGGAACTTACCGTAAATACAAAAAATATTATTTTGCACCTTATTTAAATAACATTTATTTGCGCACGCCGAGATTCGAACCCGCTACCGTTGGATCTGTAGTCAAGGATCTTAACCACCCGACCATGAACTGAACAACTGATCCCAAGTGCGATTTATCCCGTTTCATAACTTACTTTTGAAAATTTACTTCGTGAATTTTTTTTTATAATAAAAAATTCCGAAATAAAAGCTAATTTTGGAAAACCTTTAATACGCGAATTCTTTATTGTGCGGTAAACAGAAAGCTGCCTAAAAATAGAAAAAATCACAAGCCTTAAAATCAATAAATTTACTATGAACCGATATCAACCCTTTCATTTCTATACCTTTTTCTTCTTTGCTTACCTTGAGTTCTGATGCTATTTTTATGGGTTCTTTATATACGGGGTTTTTGAACATGATGGACTCAACTATACGTTATATGTATATGTGAAAGATCTACATAGTAATTGAAAGAGAAGGTCCGAAAGTATCGAATCCCACCACTAGATCGCTCATAATTGAACAAACAAGCGCTAGAGTGCTTGCGCCGCAAAAACAGCCATTTCAAGTCAGTTTTGAGTAAAATGGATACTATGCAGCACAAGGTTTTCTTTGTTCGTGAGTTCTATAAAACTGAGTCGGCAAATATAGTGCAGTGTACCTTTCGTCTCCAATTTAACATTGAACCTCCAACTAGAAATAGCATTTGTCGTCGGTATAACCAATTTGAGCAAACTGTTTATCTCTTAAAGGAAAAAGCTCAGGCCGACCGTGTGCATCAATTTGAATATCCCTGAATTTGTATACTTCATGACAGGTAGTTCATACTTACCTTATAATAATTCATAATTGTTACTTTATATATATCTTATAACATATATGTTATATTCAAATATTGACTGCATTCTCCAACAAAAAATGTACAGTTGTGCGCGATGCGTATTCAAGGGAAGACTCGTTCGTGTTAGTGTTGTAAATCGACATGCCCAGTAATCGGTTTGATGTGGCAGGTAATCCCAGCAACATCGCCTAAAGCCAGCAGCTTAGTCATTCTTAGCGAAAACATACCACATTTGTGGTAAGTTTTTTTTAATATTAATTTTTCGCAGTTTTTCCTACTACCTACCCTGATTAAAAACTCTGTGCACGCCACTGGTTGTACCGTATGTATGAAAATAAATAAATACACGACAAGATAATGTAATTAATAAAGGCATCATAAGACACGTCGGACACATCGGACGCCAAACTGAGAACTCGCACCTGGAGGAACTCATGATCACTGGCAAATTGAAGCAGAGGAACAATTGGACTAGGACTCAGCAATAAGGTAACGACTCGAGGAGACGATAATTTATTATATACATTGGTGATAAACAACCGGCAGATATTTTTGTTTGTATTTAGTTTCTATGTACATATCACAAAACTCACTTTACTTGTTTATACATTTTGAACCATTTCTTTATTTTGTTTTGTTTGTACATGTCACAAAACTCACTTTACTTGTTTATACATATTGAACCATTTCTTTATTTTGTTTTGTTTGTACATGTCACAAAACTCACTTTACTTGTTTATACATATTGAACTATTTCTTTATTTTGTTTAGTCTGTACATGTCACAAAACTCACTTTACTTGTATATACATTTTGTACCGTTTCTTTATTTTGTTTTTCTGTACATATCACAAAACTCACTTTACTTGTTTATACATATTTAACCATTTCCTTATTTTGTTTAGTCTGTACATATCACAAAACTCACTTTACTTGTTTATACATTTTGTACCATTTCCTTATTTTGTTTAGTCTGTACATATCACAAAACTCATTTTACTTGTTTATACATTTTGTACCATTTCCTTATTTTGTTTAGTCTGTACATATCACAAAACTCACTTTACTTGTTTATACATATTGAACCATTTCTTTTTTTTGTCTGTACATATCACAAAACTCACTTTACTTATTTATACATTTTGTACCATTTCCTTATTTTGTTTAGTCTGTACATATCACAAAACTCACTTTACTTGTTTATACATTTTGTACCATTTCCTTATTTTGTTTAGTCTGTACATATCACAAAACTCAGTTTACTTGTTTATACATTTTGTACCATTTCCTTATTTTGTTTAGTCTGTACATATCACAAAACTCACTTTACTTGTTTATACATTTTGTACCATTTCCTTATTTTGTTTAGTCTGTACATATCACAAAACTCATTTTACTTGTTTATACATTTTGTACCATTTCCTTATTTTGTTTAGTCTGTACATATCACAAAACTCACTTTACTTGTTAATACATTTTGTACCATTTCCTTATTTTGTTTAGTCTGTACATATCACAAAACTCATTTTACTTGTTTATACATTTTGTACCATTTCCTTATTTTGTTTAGTCTGTACATATCACAAAACTCACTTTACTTGTTTATACATTTTGTACCATTTCCTTATTTTGTTTAGTCTGTACATATCACAAAACTCATTTTACTTGTTTATACATTTTGTACCATTTCCTTATTTTGTTTAGTCTGTACATATCACAAAACTCACTTTACTTGTTTATACATTTTGTACCATTTCCTTATTTTGTTTAGTCTGTACATATCACAAAACTCACTTTACTTGTTTATACATATTGAACCATTTCTTTATTTTTATTTTTTTTCTGTACATATCAGAAAACTCGCTTTTCTTATTTGTGTGCATTGCAATAATATTAAATAATACTAATAATTATATGATTTTTATAACGCCGTTTTTTTGAAAAATCCCCTCAAGGTCGCTTTATTTTTATTTTTGTTTAGTTTTCATGCAGTGTACATCGTACCAATTCTTTATTTTTATTTTTGTTTAGTTTTCATGCAGTGTACATCGTACCAATTCTTTATTTTTATTTTTGTTTAGTTTTCATGCAGTGTACATCGTACCAATTCTTTATTTTTAGTTTAGTTCCATTTGTTTTATGTACATATCACAAAACTCACTGTTCCTTTTTATGCATATTGTACTTTATTTTTAAACATCCAAAAATAATTACATGCATTGTAAAATAAAGAAAAGAAAAAAATGTAGTCCTGCAAAGCGGTCACATGACAACTTGTCTGCTGGTTCTACCAAAATCAATAATAATACATACATAAATTTATGGATTTCTTTTTTTTTGATTTATACGTATATGTTAAACTTAAAAATGGGTACTTTCATTTGACATAATCATTACAGGTACATAATTTAACTTAATTATTAGGTATACATAGATAACAATTTAAAGATACATAGATTGCTCATTTAAAATCCATATCGTTTTCACGCAAAGCCTCTCACTTTCCTCCAATTTACTGCTTGCGTTAAATTTATTGAAAATCACTGGCACTATGTATTCATTCGACCTCCATATTTAATTGAAATTTGTGGAATTTTTAGGCATCTTCTTTCAGTGAATCTTGTGTTTGTGCAGCAGTGGCTTTTTATATTAGCTTTATCCCTATCTATTTCTTTATTTCTACACTAAATTAAAAAATATATATTTCAACATGATCACAACATGCACGCACCTATATTGTTCTATTATTGGGCTTCATTTGTATGATGATTGTTATTTATTGTTGTATTATATAATGAAATTCACCCGCAAATTGCATAGCTAGGTTAGCCGGTCGGTGTTCAGCTAAAGTCACTCATAGAAAAAGTTTAAAAAATTCACGCATCGATGCGTAAATGCGTCCACAGCCCGCAACACTGTAAATAACTAAAAGTGTAAAAAATAAATAAAAAATGTGAATACCCATTAGAAGCGTCCTACGCTTTTTAAGGTCATTTTGTAAACATTTTCCAGTCCTAAAAATTAAAAGTATTTCAAATAAATGCCAACTCTTCTTGTGCCACCAATCTTCTAATAAATGTAATATCAATAGAAAAATAGAAAAGGAGGATAAGATAGCAACTGTAAAAATATCATCTCTCCACTTTAATTTTCTAATAAAACTGTGTTCATGTGAAGCGACCTGCCAGGTAAGTATGTTTTTCTGTATCTGTTTGTGCATAATTAGATAGAGAATAGGAATTAAGATTTGTACAGCGCCCTTGAGGTGATTTTTCACAAAAACGGCGCTATACAAGTAATCCAATTATTATTATTATTATTATGTTTGAACTAAACTCCCGCTGACAAGTTACTTGCAGTGGCTTAGCGCGTGCAAGTTTCCATTGTATGTAATTACTATTATTGAATTTTTAAAAAATACAAAAAAGGAGAAAAAGAGGTCAGCGGGTGTAGAAGGGTTACCATCTGTTTTCGATGGGAGTTCCGCGGCTCTGGAACTTTAATGGGAACATGATTATCCGGCGCAATTCACTCCCCGGGGATTACGGCTTGTTGTATTTTTCTTTGTTGTTGTTAGTTGTTGTTGGGTGTTATACAGCCTCCGTGTGTTGTTGTACCGTTGTTTTGTTGGTAGAAATGGCACCGTGAGACTGCGGTAAAGTTGTCACTGGAGTCTCGGTTTCTGGCGATATATTCGTGTGGAATTTACACCGTTACATCGTGGTACAGACTTGGTAATGAGTATAGTTCAATTGAAATTTACCATTACAACATTGTGTCCAGACTAATAATCAGTTTATTTGAATGTTTTTTGTTTGTTGCTGTTGATTTATTAATTTTTTCATGTGCACCTTTTTTATAGTTTTATTTATTATGTCATGTTCTGTAAAACACCCGCACGGGCGTAAAAAGGTTTGCTGTATTATAAACACGCTTTACAACGTCATAATAATTATAAAACTATTACCCACCCATTGCGCTGTAACTAGCTACTTACTTCTTTTATACTTATGTTATTATATTATGTACTAAACACTTGTTACACTCTTTTGTGCAACCTGCTGTTATTATGTAACTACAGGTAAAACTGTTTTTCATTACGCTGTAACTACACACTTATATTGTACCTGCTTACTTCTTTTATACTCTAATTCTTATTTTATGTGGGTACTATATTATACTCCTTTGTATAACTAACTACGAGATAAATGTATCAACATGTAAAAGCCTTCTGGGCGTTAATCCCTACATATAAAAAAGAGCGTTTTTCTGTACGTCCTCGATTTTCTTGAAAATTACTGAACCGGTTTCGCTGAAAATAGCACAATTTGTACTTATTAGTTCCGGGAGAATATAGAGAGTGGTTTGAATGAAATCCAATATGTAAAAATGTTGCTATAACGTTTAAAATTATTATGAAAAACATTGAACACGCCATGTTGTATTGGGGTTTGCTCATACATATAACACTACCACCTGCTAAAAGAGTTCCCAACTGCTCCCAACCGTCTGGCCAGTGAGACTATGGCATTCCCAAATGGGGAATGTTGTGAGGCTGAATGTATTGGGGAGCGGAAGGAGAAGGGGGAGAGGAAGGTGGGGAAAAGGGGAAATACCTGGCTATTCAGATCTGGTCACCAAACACGACTAAAAGCCATTTCAAGCAACGTTTCAATTCTGAATGGTGGTCTTTCACCAGGGCGATACTGAGAGTATCTTCCACTCTGAACGTGCGCAAATATACTCTATATTATTTTTATTTAATTAATTGCGAAACAACACAAATTAATTAAATAAAATTTACTTGCGCACGCCGGGATTTGAACCCGCGACCTTCGGATTCGTAGTCGAGAGCCTTACCCCTCGACCATGGAGGCCGTCAATGATCGAAAATCTTTCCTTAAGAGATATTCAATTTCATTATACTGTTTGGGGCCTAGGAGTAGAAAGCTATTATGTAATTGGCAACATCGATTTTTTTTCAAATCGGTTCATATCGCCTTCTAGAGAAATTCGGTTCAGTGCAAACACAGAATTAATTACCTTTGAAACCCCAACCGCTTTTCAGTAAGTTTTTTTTAACCCTAGAATGGAAGCGTTCCTCTTAGCCCACTAATGGAAGCGAGAAGTATACTGTAATACAATTTTAAATTAGTTTTCCTTCTCCTATCTTTGAATAATCTTTGTCGTTTAGGGTAATAAATATTGCGATAAGAAACATATTTATTGATGAAATTTATCAAAAATATACATAATCCACTTGCTTATTGTGTCTGGGAAGCGATCAATAAATTTCACTGTTGAGACGTAAAATTTCCTTATTGAAAAAAATATTTAACTTTCCAGAAAAAAAGGCGCAGCCTTCTAATATGAAGACAAATGCATTGCTGAGAGAAGGACTCAATGTAAGCATATCTTGTTGAACTCCAGCGCTATCGGTCGCACTTCGGTGAAAAATTACGTAGAATTTGGACAGAATAAATTTTACTCGTCGTTTTCCATTCTATGGTTAATACCTTTTTTCGTTTGGATATTCACTATTCATTATCTTTCATCGCTTTTTCTTCCCTTTTACAATGCCTGTTTCCCCCACATCTTTCCCCACCTGACGCACCGCTGCAAGCGTGTCAGTTTCCCCTTTTTTTATCACATTTGATTATGAACTCGTAGTACCACCTGTAAATGTGGGCACTCGAAACAAATGCTTAAGCAAGTGGTTCCTAAAGTTGTTCTAGTTGTATTATGGTGTTAAATAAAAACGCACTTATAAAAGAAATGCACATTAATTGATCGTTCTCGTTAACCATCGTTTTACAAGTGAATGACACACAGAGGTTATATATCAAAGAGAATCTTATAAAATTAGTCATAGACTTATTATAATACATAATACCAAGAGTTCTTACGGATCCCCAGGGGTCCCTGTGACCGCTGGGGATCCGTGGCAAAATAAAATTAGTTTTGGGTTCCTGGACAACGTCAGAGGGTCCTCAAATTATTTGATTCAGTGTTGAAATTCCTGGAAAGCGAAGATGATTATTTGCGACTCAAATTAATCAGTATAAATGACATATAAATAATGTTAATATTTTTATTCCCGGCTATATGCAAAGGTTGTGCGATGCGCCGTAGTCCACATAGGCATTATAGTACACCATCAATTATGAAACATAAAAAAATAAAATAAATAATTTAATATAATGCACACATAACAAAAAAAAAGAAAAGATTTTACAAGAACATAAAAGTAACTCTATATATAAAAATGAATATTTATCTGATATTCTCGGAAATCACTCTCCCGGTTTCGCTGAAAATAGCACAGTTTGTTATTATTAGTGACGAAAAGGTTTAGAGAGTACTTTTTTATGAAATATAATACGTAAAACTGTTGCTAATGAAATTGTAATTCTCAGATACCGAATCGAAATGTGGCCTGATGCGTGATACATCGTACGCTTTAAAAGTTTTCTCACAGTTTTGACCATAGATATCTTAAGATAGACTTCGCTATGGCCTTTTATCAATTAAAGTAATAAGTTCATTTCATATTTACGACGATTATACATTACTTACGTATGAACAGGGCAAATTTGAATAGTTTATTTGCAATTTTTCGTTCAAAAGTCAACTCTGATTTTTAAGTTTCTATTCTTTGCCTTTGATTCTCCAAAAGCAGTCGGTGAAAAGCCATAAACCTAAAAAAAACAAATGCGCGGCGCGCGCTCAAAGGCTTGCGTGTAAAGGCAGAGCACGCCGATCGCTGAGAAAAACGTGCAGTCGGACTACAGCTCGCTGCCTTTACACGTATGTTTCGGCAGACGTATTGGAACGAAGTGTGGTGAGATATTGAGTGCCAAGCGTACTTGTAATGTCCACTATTGAATAGTATTCTCTTCACAGGGCTGATGCATCTGTAGAACCTCCTCACTAGCATACTTCCTCGTATGCTGATGGCCTATCTTTGACGGTCAATATCGGGTTCAACTTTATAATATGACTGACTTATTTGCTAAATTTAATGAAACCAATTAGAAGTGATGGTGATGACATATGTTTTGTCAAAACCTAAAGTATAATATCTGCGTTTGCTGCAAAACTTTTTCTATACAACCAAAACTTGGGGAGAGGAGAATGCTCTCAGTTTCCAAATTATTTCAAAATTGAAAAACGAGATGAAAATTTACTTGCTTATTATTCATTCTTTATTAACTTAACATTATACATACCTAAACGAACTACAAGACAAATATTAACATTTTACATATGTATATCCCGTTCCAACTATAGTATGCATTCCCCAATTCAACACACAGTCTTAGTAACAAATACTTAAACGATATGTATGTATTTGACAATAATCTAAACTTAGCAAATTTCAAAAAAAGTATGAACGAATTATTTCTACCTAGTTTATAAATTATTGTTGACTACAACTTTTACATTATTTATTTATTTGTTATTAATGTTAATTGACTTTGTGGATACTGCATTATTTATTTTTTTGTGTTCCTTCATATTCCTGCGTATTTTTAGCTATGGTTCGATTTTTCCTTATTTCAAGTGTTATGTGTTCAACTGTTCAAGTGTTCAACTTTTATGCTTTTTTTATGTTATTTAAAAATTATGTATTTTTATGTAAAATAATAAAGAAATAAAAAATTTTAAATATTCGAAGACATTCTTCAATTGGGCATCCCCGATTGGGCGTTGGACCCCTTTTCAAGTAGACCCACAAATTCAGATCGATTCATACTAACAGGGGAGCAACTTATTAAATTATCCATAAATGAGGAACTGAAACCAATATTCGAAAGAGTATACCACAAATTCTGGTTACAAAAATTAATATCAAATTTATATCGTGCATTATGGACCACTGTACAGAAGCTGTCGATTACTTTCCCGTCTTCCTATTTAGTATAACGTGGATTCAGTGCAGTTACTACCATCATCACGAACCTAGAAATTAGTTTTACGAAGACTACGAATGTTCCTCACCAATAGCAAGCCGAATGTAAATAATCTAATATCCATTCCATCAGGTTTTTTTTTATTTTTTTTATTTGTTTCTATTTAAAGGTTTTACATGTATGTGACTTTAGTAATATTTTTAAAATATAATGCATAATTATAAAAACAAAAGTACAAAGTCACAGTATTCACAGTCCTCCTCACTAGGGTTTCCTGTTCTGGTTCAACCATCTCATTGAAAAAAAAAATGTTTTTGTATTTTAAAACAAATGATGTAATTTCAATAAATAATAATAATAATAATAATAATTGGATTACTTGTATAGCGCCGTTTTTGTGAAAAATCACCTCAAGGGCGCTGTACAAATCTTACTTCCTATTCTTTATCTAATTATGCAGAAACAGATCCAGAAAAACATACTTACCTGGCAGGTTGCTTCAGATGAACACAGTTTTATTAGAAAATTAAAGTGCAGAGATGATATTTTTACAGTTGCTATTTTATCCTCCTTTTCTATTTTTCTATTGATGTTACATTTATTAGAAGATTGGTGGCACAAGAAGAGTTGGCATTTATTTGAAATACATTTAACTTTTAGGACTAGAAAATGTTTATAAAATGACCTTAAAAAGTGTTAGAAGCTTCTAATGGATATTACCATTTTTTATTTATTTTTTACACTTTTAGTTATTTAGTGTTGCGGGCTATGGGCGCATTTGCGCACAGATGCGTGAATTTCTTTAACTTTTTCTATGAGTGACTTTAGGTGAGCACCGACCGGCTAACCTAGCTATGCAATTTATGGGTGAATTTTTTCAATTTATGGATATGATTGTCTGAAAAGATGAGTTTTAAGTTTAGTTCTGAAATCTGTCGAGTCTTTGATAATTCTACTTCAAATATGTTTAATTCATATTTTATTGTTACGTCACCATTTACCATTCAAGACATCAAAGTTCCGCAAATTCATTTGTGCAGAGTTATTTCACTTGGGGGTTCGTGATCAGGTTTTTGCTATGAGAATAAGATAATAAGGGCATAATAAGTTTAGGAACCACTGGAAAAAAAAAACAATAAATTCTTTCCCCCTTCGCTTTTCCTTTCTCCACAATCCAGAAACAGTATCATATCGCGTATCGGTAATACCAGTATCCCCCTTTTAACACATAGCTTGGATTGTGGAGTGATGTCCGTGTGCAGAACTTTATACTTCAAGTAACGTGTAAGCGAGTCTTTTCAATATTTCGCTTGAAAAGATAACCGCGTTTTTTTCAAAGACGGTGAACTTATATAATTCTCTCATTTTTTAAGTATTATGGTACTGACGCTCGTTAACTTTTGTACATTATATTGACAAAACCAACACTTAATTGTGGCTGAACATGTGCTAAATCTTTATTTAATACAATTATTGTGACCGTTACAACAAGAATGGTACTCGAGACCATAGATTGTCTTAATTGCAGTCATTCAACTGTTATTTCGCCATCCAAATCATGTAATTAATTTCCTGGGAATTCCACAGGGCTCCGTACTAGGACCACTTTTATTCGTCATTTGTATAAATTATATTATTAAAGTCATAAAAGAGTGCAAGATAAGATTATTTGCACTAATTCATATTATAAATATAATTGATAAAATCAATGGTGTTCTTAACAATGTGTCCAAAAGGCTGAATATTAACAAACTTAAACTCAATATCTCAAAAACAATATACATTATCATTGGTTAGGTTAGGTTAGGTTAGGTTAGGTTAGGTTAGGTTAGGTTAGGTTAGGTTAGGTTAGGTTAGGTTAGGTTAATACATACAAATCTCCATGTATAAAAATGAATGTTTGCGTGTGTGTTTTCGATTTTCTCGAAAAATACTGGACCGATTTCGCTGAAAATAGCACAATTTGTACTTATTAGTGCCGGAAAGATATAGAGTAGTTTGAATGAAATCCAATAGATAAAAATGTTGCCATAACGTTTTAAAATTAGTATGAAAAACATTGAACCCACCATGTTGTATTGATGTTAGCCCATAGACATACCTCTCTGGTTAGCCACAGATTACATATTCAAAAGAAGGTTTGTTTGGATAGAATATCTTCAAAATGGCAAACACAAGTAGGTACTTACTTAAGAACTTTAATATTTAGATATGTTTTGAAAAAATAAATGTTTGGAATGAAATAAAACTTTCTACTGATTGTTTCTTTGTTTGGAGATTGTTACTTTCGCTGTCAAATCAATTATGGCACCCTAATGACAAGCAAGAATTCACCTCATATATTATTCCAAAAAAAAATTATCCCGAGCAAGGCCGGGTACACATCAGCTAGTAAACAATAAATGAAACCGAAACAATAGCCATAGATAGATCGTATCATTTGGTAGGCTGAATATTCCGTTGGCGGTTTTCAATATCAAGTTGCTATGGGACGCGCGACGGCCATATTTGCGGAAATGGGTTTTCCGTTCTGTAACCAACGTCACGCCAATGCAATGACATCGAACGGGAATGTACAGCGAAGCTAAATTTGTGATGTCGGCTGCCGTTCTAAACGAAGGTAAGTCCTTCGAGGAACTTATATAAACATAATATATTTGGCACGTAACCCTTTTAAATATTGAAATGATTTGTTTATTGACGGGTGTTCACGAGGAATGTGAAATGGAATAAATTGTTACTTTATATGTAACGCCCAAGTCCTTCGAGGAACTTATATAAATATAATATATTTGGCACGTAACGCTTTTAAATATTGAAATGATTTGTTTATTGACGGGTGTTCACGAGGAATGTGAAATGGAATAAATTGTTACTGTATATGTAACGCCCAAGTCCTTCGAGGAACTTATATAAATATAATATATTTGGCACGTAACGCTTTTAAATATTGAAATGATTTGTTTGTTGGCGGGTGTACACACGAAATGGAAATGAAATAAATTGTTACCGTAGATGTAACTTATAATATATATTTTTTTATGAATGCCGCAACTCCCGCAAGTCCCAACTGCTCCCAACCGTCTGGAGCCAGTAAGACTATGGCATCCCCAATTGGGGAATGTTTTGAGGCTGAAGGTATTGGGGAGGGGAAGGAGAAGGGGAAGAGGAAGGTGGTAAAATATCTGGCTATTCAGATCTGGTCACCAAACACGGCTAAAAGCCATTTTAAGCAACGTTTCAATTCTGAATGGTGGTCTTTCACCAGGGCTATACTGAGAACATCTTCTATTATATATTGTATTAAATAAAATAAACAATGTTATAACCCATGAATATGTTTAATTTTTCCCCAACCGGTTTCGCTTAGCTCCAGCTTCGTCGGGGCAAATATAATAACAAGTTAGTTTGAACTAAGCTTGAGTTAAGCGAAACCGTTTGGCGAAAAAAATATATATTAGTGGTTTGTAACAAAGTGTTTGTTTTTTTTAATATGATGCCAAACCACAAAGTGATTACTCCTTATGAAAAAACAATATATTATTGTATAGCTAACGTATTATATTACTCGATATTATCATTATTGTTTACTTATTATTACTTACCTATTATTATTTACTTATTATAACTTACTTATAACTACTTACTCATCACTACGTACGTATTATTTATTTTTTTACCTACTATTATTATTTACTTATTACTGCTTACATAATTTTATTTATTATTATTATTTATCGTTTCACTAAAATTGTAAAGCAGCTAATACAGAAATTTAAATTAAAAATAAATAACTATACAGTATTTTCAAAAGTTTATTGAGGGAATTTTGCTTTATACCTACAATAATGTACACCCGCCAACAAATAATTCATCTCAATATTTAAAAAGATTAAGTGCAAAAAAGTTGTTTTTTCTAAAATATTTAAATTAGCGCCATCTCT
>JAHDVE020010055.1:0-55921 GCA_022606495.2 Halesus radiatus | reverse complement strand
TTGATTTTGTATTAGAGGCCAAAATATCCATCCAAAATGAATGATCTTTCTTTTAAATTAAAGGTGTAAAAAATATCTAATACGATTTATAAACATTTTATTTATTTTTGATTTAAATTATGAAATATAGCCCATTAAAGAAATCAATTTTTCATTATTTTAGAATTTGATTTATTTCTATATATTTAAAAATAAATATTTGTCAGTCTATCCGTCCTCGTTTTTCTCTAAAAGTACTTCATAAATTTCGCTGAAAATATCACAGTCTGTTCTTATTAGTACCTGGAAGGTTTAGAGAGTTAGTTTAATTTGAATCCAATATGTAAAACTGTTGATATAATGTTTTAAGATTAGTATGAAAAACATTGAACCCGCCATGTTGCATTTAGGTTATCCCATAGATATATCACTCTGGTTAGACACAGATTACATATTCAAAGGAAGAAGGTTTGTTTGGGTAGAATATTTTCAAAATAGAAAACACAAGTAGGTACCTACTTAAGAACTTTATTATTTAGATATATTTAATGAAAAAATAAATGTCATTGTTTAGAGATAGTAATAGTCGTCACAAGGCATTACTTTCGCTGTCAAACTTCTTAACTTTATCCCATAAGAAAACAACCCGAGCAAGTCCTGGTACACATCAGCTGTTTATAAATATTAGACGTTTCTACTCGCGAAAAATCTAACCTGTAAACCTAGTTTCATTATTTCAGTTTTGTCGCCTAACAAAAAAAAAACTTTTGAAGGGAAGTAGGTAGGTCAAATATGTTTTGAGACTGAATATTTAAATAAAAGCAATTTTGTATCAACTTTACGGAGGTCACCAACCTCCTCCGTTTACCTGACCTTTCCTAAATTCCGTAGTATTCACCATTCGTGTAATCCAATACCAATTTATCGAATTACCAATAATTTAATTGGTATCTATTTCAAAATCGATAATGCGTAACATAATAGTAATAATTACAGTTCGTTGCGTTGGTACCTGGTATTTAGTTTGTGATGTAGGTATTCAGAAACGTCCTATTGTCTATGGTAATATATAATGTTCGGCTCATCCACTGATCCGGGCTAAACGCACTGCCCCAATAATAATATTATCCATGGACTAGCAGTTAATATCTACGTAATTATAACCTAGCCGCATGAATTAATACGTGTAAATCATTGGGTGGACGGCTCAAGTAATTATGTCCTTAAAGATATTAATTTAATGAAAATCAATACAAACAAATTTATTATTTTTTTTATAAATACGGTAGGTAGGCAAAGCATTGAGCGACGTGCGGCGCAATTCCCGTTCTTTTTAAGGAAGATTCCTTAACTTTTTTCTTACGTTTAAAACCTTATTACTTAACTACGGTTCCGATTCTCTCGGATGACAGCTGTCAGTTGAAAAGTATCGGACGGTTCCGGTTGAATTCAGCGAGCGACGTTCATCAAAAATGTCAATATTTGCGATGTAAAACATCGCAAGATGAAAACTCAAAAAGTATTTTGTCAATTACGTTATTATTTACTTCAAAGATAATTAGCTAGTAAATATTACATAGATGTTGGTGTCTTTGACAATTCACGTCAAGCCCAAATTCAAATGTCACTTTAAGAACTAGAGACAAAAAAGGTCATTAATATCTAATGAGGTGGGTACCTTTTTATAAAACGTGATTCTTCATTAAAAGGTTAACTTATGGTATGTAAAAATAAAATAAAAAAGTATTAAAATGAATTATAACTAATGTAATTGATTTTAAATGTTTTAGTTCAAAATCTTAGGTCACTTGAAGATATTTCATCAATTTGTGTTTTCAAATAATCTCTTGACAATTTATTTAGGATCTTTTTACTATGTCTCACCGGAATTCCGCAATTAACCAAGAAGTCTTTAACCCTCAGGAAAAACGTAAGGAATCTTCCTTAAAAAGAATGAGAATAGCCCCCCAAGTGAAGAGTAAAAACTCCTGTATTAACAGGAACTGCTGCGCGGCCTGTTTCATACTAAACTTAATTTTGGATTTGAGGCCAAAAGACCATTCTTTTAATTTAAAGTTGTAGTAAATATCTTATACGGATTAGAAGTATTTTATTTATTTTTGTTTTGAATTATGAAATATAGGCCAATAAAGAAATCAATTTTTCACGATTTTACAGGCAACTTTGAAAATTATTTGCGGTTTTATAGTGATTTTTTTTTCATCTTTACGCATCTTAAAAAAACGCCTTTTCGGGTCGATATTTTAAATTATGAACGGAAAATTTGTGTTCCAACGTAAATTGCTTGTTTTTAATAAATTTAAGTCCATCGAAATGCTTATTTTAACTCCTTTTTTATATTTTATTATATTTTCGTAGTAGACGGGTTAAAACTTTTTTTTTTAAATCACTATTATCCCACAAATAATTGCTGAAGTTGCATCTGAAATCGCAAAAATTCAATTTATTTATTGGCCTTTATTTTGTAAGTTCATAAAAAAATTTAACTTTTACAGTACTAGATATTTTCTATACCTTTAAATGAAAAAAATATCATTCGGTTTAGGTGAGTATTTTGGCCTCAAATCCAAAATTAAGTTTTGCGTGAAACAGGCCGCGCTGCCATTCCTCTCAAATTATGAATTGTTTTTGTGTTTAATTTGTAGAACTCAATTTAATGTTTTAAAAATTTAACCTAAATCAAATTTAATAATATTATTAATAAGTTCTGCAAGTATTTTTTAGTTTTTATTATTGTGACAGTTGTTTCGACGTTCAAGGCCATATGCAAACTGTGGTTAATCCACATTGTGACAACTTATTTATATGATTTTATTTACTCCCACCAATTTCTAATTTGGACGGGTTTTTAAAAATAATGATTTGTAATCGGTAAAACCGATTTAGTTAGAAAATATTTAAAATTCTCTATTCCGTTAGGCTTTTGCATTTATAATGTGTTTTCTCCGTGTTTAAATGGCAATGTTTTCTTAATTGATTCATTGAAATGTGTTGTATTGTTTTGATAATGTGAACATATTGAGAAGTGGTGAATAAATAATTTTTCTTTAATTTATTAATTAATGTAACATTTGGATCATTCATTCGTTTATTAATTTCTAATTGTTCAAGTTAATTTAATCTAAGACCCTTTCTTTCTATGTGTAAGGTTTTAGGCTCGGTGTTGTCAAGAGGGACGTGATTATTCACTAAAAGAAGTTCAGAGAATTTTGAAACAGTTCCTTTACTTTTACAACATCGTATATGTTATTTGAATCTAGTTCCTCTTAATGATTTTATAATAAATATGTATTTATTTACTTAACGCACATACAGTTTTTCTCAGATATCTTACTGTTTGAACAAAGGAATTAAGAAAAAAAAATACATGGATACCTGAGTTATATAAATGGTAACAGTCAATGACCTATATTACCAAACACACTACTACATGAGTTCTAATTTAATTAGAAATTTAATTTATGTCTAATTGATCACCTCGGTAGGAAAAAATGTTTTAAATGGTACTAAAAATTATCCACATTTATTATCATGTTATTTACAGAACATAATATAAGTAATAAATCCAATTTAAGGATGCACATTAATAAACTTGATGTGTTTATTGAACACATTCGAATAAACAATTTTTTTAGTTTTGACACAGTGTCATAACAGCAAACATCAATAGAACAATACTTATTACCAAGTCTGTGAAGACTTTGAATGGGAGAATTTCGGAAATAGTTATTCGCAGGTCAAGGTTTATTATACATAACGGTCATACGTGTATTAAGGGTAGGTACACGCAAGGTAATAAGGTTCGTTATATCCAGGGCGATTATGAACTCATCCATGTTTTAATGAAATAATCCGTGTACTAATTTTATTAATTAATTAATTCGTGTATTATTGAATTAACTCACATATTAGTGAAACAATGCTTTTTCAAACATCCCATATATTAATGATTTTATTCTGGTATACATATATATACTTTTCTATATGAATACCCTACAAGAGTCCCAACTGATCCCAACCGTCTGGAGCCAGTGAGACTATGGCATCCTCAATCGGGGAATGTTTTGTGTCTGAAGGTATTGCGGTGGTTAAGGAGAGGGGGAAGAGGAAGGTGGGGAAATACCTGGCTATTCAGATCTGGTCACCAAACACGACTAAAAGCCATTTCAAGCAACTTTTCAATTCTGAATATTGGTCTTTCACCAGGGCGATACTGAGAGTATCTTCCACTCTGGAACGTGCGCAAATATACTACATATTATTTTTAAATGATTTAATTGCAGAACAGTAGAAATTAATTAAATAAAATTTACTTGCGCACGCCAGGGTTTGAACCCGTGACCTTCGGATTCGTAGTAGAGAGCCATACCCCTCGACCATGAAGGCCGTCTCCATCTGGCATATAATTAACTAATCAATTAACTAATTAGTTAATCATTGTATTCATGAATTAATTAATTTATTAATTAGTTAATCGATGTATTCATTAATTAATCAATTTATTCATTTATAATTTTTTCAAACGATTGGTATTCACTTTGTAGCGTCATTATTAATTAATTAATTAATTAAGCAATATACTATGTTTACACCACTTTATAAATATACATAAACATCTACATGTTTCGACAGCAATGCTGTCATCATTGGGAATATATGAACACTGAAAAATAATTTCGAGTATAAACAAATGATACAAATTAAAATTAATTACTTACCTACTTTAATCAATTTTTGTTGATGTTTATAATTTGTCTATTCTTAAATCATTATGTCCTAATTTTTATCACTTGAAATTACTTTATAGTATTCATATATTCCTGATGATGACAGCATTGCTGTCGCAACATGTAAATGTTTATGAGTGTTTATAAAGTATATTTTTAAATTAATTTATTCATTAGTTAATCAATGTATTAATGAATTAATCCATTCTATAGTGAATTACTCAATGTATTATGAATGATTAAATTCATGTATTAATGAATTAATCAATGTATTAATGAATTAATTCGTATATTGATGAATTAATCAATGTATTAATGAATTAATTCGTATATTAATGAATTAATCAATGTATTAATTATTAAATTAGTGTATTAATGAAATAATCAATCTATTAATTATTATATGCATGTATTAATGAATTAATCAATGTATTAATGATTAAATTCGTGTATAAATGAAATAATCAATGTATTAATGATTAAATTCGTTTATTAATGATTAAATTCGTGTATTAATGATTAAATTCGTGTATTAATGATTAAATTCGTGTATTAATGAATTAATCCCTCTGTCAGTATCAAACAAATTTATGATTCAAACCTTTGACTAATAAATTTACCTGCCAATTAATGAGTTTATTCATGTAGTTCATCAGAATGCGGATAAATTCATTACACGTGAATTAACTCATTACAATATAAATTATTTCAATATTTCAAAGATTAATTCTTAGATTAATGAATCGATATTCATTGTAATAATTTCTTAAAACGTGAAATATTCGTTTATAAACGCATTTTTTCATTGTTGTAAAGATTGAACCATTAGAACGTGGATTTATTTATTAATACGCGTATTAATTCGTTGATAATTGAATTATTTATTTGATTAATGAATTATTTAATTGATACATGAAATGATTTATTAATAATTTAATGATAAATGGTTAATTTCAATAATAGGTTAGCAAAGATAAAAATTTAAACATGTTTTAATAATTTGAGCACTAATAAACTGCGTAATATCTTCGAATGTTGTAATAATTACTAATAAAATATCATTCCGAGTTGTAATAATGATTGAAAACAGATTTATATACCTATGTTTATCGCTGAAAAACATCTAAATCTGATTAAAGTAACTCAATTTTAAAACTTTCTATTTTACAAGTTAATTTAAACGTAAAATCGAATTACGATCTGCACTGCTACGCCGTTAATTTGAAATCTCATAGATGGGCATAAATTGAACAGTGTTTCTTAATTTCACCATCCTAGGTTCGAACGCCGAGCTGAAAGTTTTTTACAATTGTTGATTACAGGTAAACCATGTTTTAATAGTTTTTGATACACACAACGTTAATTTAAATTTTCATCTGTATTTACATTGCCTTGACTATTCTGACGTGATAAGTAAAAAAACACAGTATCTGCTGAGAAGAGACGTGAACCAATAAAACATTTTTACCCGCAGATGAGTGGCATTAAAACAATAAAGGCTATACAATAAAAACTAATATGTAAAAAAGATTTCTTATGACGAATTATCTTTTGCTTAAAATTTCAAAATCACAAATGAAATAATTTTTGTTTTTACTTTTAATCTATGAATAAAACGTTTGAGAAAACCAGACGAACAAAACACCGCATTGTAATTCAAGAAAACGTTGCCTTATGTTAACGTTAATTTTCGTTTTTGATTCAGACACAGTATTCTTGTTATGAAATTAATAAGTTAATTAATCTCTTTATCTTTATTGGTTGTTTGAAAAGCCTCTTGTATTTAATCATATCTGACGTATTTCAAATGTAGCACGTTCCGGAGTGGAAGATACTCTCAGTATCGCCCTAAAGACCACTATTCAGAATTGAAACGTTGCTTGAAATGGATTTTAGCCGTGTTTGGTGACCAGATCTGAATAGCGAGGTATTTCCACACCTTCCTTTCCCCTTCTCCTTCCCCTCCCCAATACCTTGAGCCTCACAAAATTCCCCGATTGGGGATACTATGGTCTCACTGGCTCCAGACGGTTGGGAGCCGTTGGGACTCTTGTGGGTATTCATAAAAGAAATACAGTAATAAAAAAATCTTTGTAGTGGATGGACGAAGAAATAAATGTCCAGAGAATTAATATATAATACGCAAGATAATAAGAAATAAGAAAGAAAAAGCCGAGGATGCTCCTGGAAGATATGACACGATCAAGTAAATCATTTTTTTTGTAAATGTAAATAAGTATGTGAAATACAAAATATTGTGGAAGCATAAAAACGTTTACAGATTAACAGTTTAAAGTACAAAATAGTGTACTATTTTTTATATATTGTAAACAATTTGGTATTTAACAGCCGTTCGTCCCAACTTTTCGAATGATCAATCTGAGACACTGATCAGCCAAGTGTTTTGTTGAGCAAAGCTGTGTTTGCCTGTTTCCAAGCATTTTTTAATCACTGAACATCCTAAATTGTCTATGAGGGTACCCGCCCACTTTCATAGTTAATAAAATAGTGCCCGCCGACTCTCATAGACAATAAAATAGTGCCCGCCTACTTTTATAGACAATAAAATGATATCAAAGTAAAAACTTTCAATGTAAAATTAACAGAGATGAGTTAATATTGTATTTATTGTAAATACACATAATTCGTTTTAAAAACTAGTACACCAACACTTTGTACTTCATAAATGTTAAAAATATATTGAAAATAAAATATTAGTTTGACTTTTGCTAATATCGCGAAACTAAATAATGTTTTGTGATTTTGACAGTTGACATTTCTCCTCCGTGAAAAACAAGACAACACCTAGCTTGTAATTAACAAAACAAGTTAGATTCTCTTCAGTTCTATTTAAAACATGCAAAAAACGTGTTTTTGACATTCGAAAACGAAAATAAATATTTATCATCCAATATTTGGATCGCGTAAAATTGATCGCAAACCAATAATGACATTTGACATTTCGGTGACAGTTTTTCACCACGGTAACACTTTTTATAGCTAGTCCTCCGTTGAGCGGAACTTAATTCAGAAAAATCGATATCTTATATTGATCCTAAATTTAAAAATCGAGAGTTTCCTTGGAATGAGAGTATTTGTGCATTTGAACAGCGTTGAGACAAAATTTTGGCTAAAGTCAAAAGTTTGGCTTAGTAGGTTTGGAAGAACGGCTGTAAGTGTTTTTCTTAGTCCTTCTCACTAAGGGGTCTTGTGGTGAGGCGGACTTGATGTATTTACTTTGATGTCATCTATTTAGGTGCACCTTCTATGTCACTTTAATGCTGTTTTAAGGTTTATTCCATTGACTTTCAGTCAGACTATTTGTTGACTTGTATTCATTACACTTTTCTTTTCGTTTTATACTCGAGGAAGGATGTCGTGGAGTTTTGTTGCAAAATATATGTAGTTTATTTGTCCGAAAGTGGTTTTGTAACATGGAATGTTTTTTTTAACGTTATTTTGATTTGATTCGTGTCATGGATATGTGGTCATGAAATTAAATATTGTGACGAAATTCTTATCTCGAAAACATTGGCTTTCTTAAAGAACAAAATTACATTAGGCGAAGCCTTGTAGTGAAGCTATTACCGAATATATTTTCTCTCTGACTTTCAACAGATTATGAATTAAAAATATATGTTTTTTTTAATAAAATGTGTAGTTAAAAAACGTAACTCTTTCTATCCCACAGATCAAGCAGTATTCCGAGTGGAGATGTCCGAGCTATGGCCTTCAGAAGGAACTGAGTTGACCGGAGGGGCAGCCACCCTGAACATAGTGCTGTACGCACGCAACCAGAAGGGCGTATCGGACAGCGTCATCCTGGAGAACATAGCCTTTAACGACGCTGAAAGAAGAACGGGTGAGTCCAATTTTATTTGCCATATATGTGGCGTTTCATTGTATTTGGGAGGAGTGAAAATTTTGATGCTGTAATTGGAACTAAATAACTATGTTCTCTTAGTGATAAGCAAAATAGATACGAGTTACTTATCAATATTACAATATCATTCTGCATTGTGTGTGACTGGCTCTTAAACGCACTGGTAGGTTTTGATTCCGCGTCCGATGAAATCTGGTGAATGGAGGTGAGGAAGTCGTCAAGCATTATCTTTATAGGAGATTTCGCGAATATTTTCTAAAGGAAAGAAGAAAATCTGATGAAGCATTATCAGGAGAATAGAGTAGATGTAGAATAATCTCCCAAAAGACCCCCTGAATGAACTCTGTTGACGGGCTCAGTATAACAACATTCTCCCCATAAATGGGAGAATTGTTCTATTGGCTGTCGATTCCTTAACTCCTCGGTAATCACACATGAGAAAATAGTGTGTCGAGAATTTCCTTTTTTTGTAATTAATCCTCGATTATTTTTATATCTCCGTTAGCAATTGACTGAAAGTATATATTTTTTTAATTGAACAATTCAAATTAGTTAGAATTAATTAACACATCACAAGTAATGTTATAACATACATTGAAACAAAAGACGAAATAGAAAGCAATCCATTAGCTACGAGGGGGGGGTAATTTATATGATTTCCTTTCATACGAAATTAAAAAAATAGAAATTAGAAAGAAGCCAAGGTATATTTGAAATGAAGTTGTTCCTCCTGAAGTAAAATCAACGAAATAATGAAAATGTTTTTTTTTTATATATTTAATTAACCATTTTAGTTAATTAAACGAAAATTTAATCATCTTATTTCTGGAAAAGAAAAAAATGTAATAATATTGTGCATTACTATTAAAATCAACGTAGGTATGTGAAAAAAGCGTTTTTTTTTTATAGAGCTGCTGCATTAGGGTTCCATGATAATTCTAAATTTTTAAAAAAATTTACAAAGTCATTAAAAGTACGAGAAAAAAAACCTAGCCCTAAAACCACATCTAACCTAACAATTATTTGTTTTTGAGAACCTACGTATTATAAACCCAGTGAGCCCGACAACTGAAGTGAAACGTGATTCTAAAATGAAAACAAATATTACACACACTTCAGTGTATCATTTAATCGGAATTAAATAGGAACTGAATGTAATTTAAATAATAGGAACGTGGATACTTGAAAAAAGTTCTTAATTGTATAAAAGACTAGTTGATGTGTTGATGTGTACCCGGCTTCGCTAGGGGTTTTTTTTAAATAAAGTTATCAAATTGTGAATTCTTGCTTATCGTTTGGGTGCCATAATTGATTTGACAACGAAAGTAATGCCCTGTGACGATTATTACTATCTCTAAACAAAACATTAATTTGTAAATTTTATTTCATTCTAAACACTTATTTTTTCGAAGTACATCCAAATAATAAAGTTCTTAAGTGGGTACCTACTTGGGTTTTCCATTTTGAAAATATTCTACGCAAAAAAAAATCCTTCTTCTTTCGAATGTCTAATCTGTGGCTATTCAGAGTGGTATATCTATAAGGTAACCTTAATACAACATGGCGGTTTCAATGTTTTTCATACTAGTTTTAAAACGTTTAACAACGGTTTTACATATTGGATTTCATTCAAACTACTCTCTAAACCTTTCCAGCACTAATAAGAACAAACTGCGCTATTTTCAGCGATATCGGTGAAGTAATTTTCGAGAAAATCGAGGACAGACAGACAGGTAAAGATAGATTTAAGTTTTTGCCGAAATAGACCAGCCACAGCATGTATTAGGAACAGTTTCTCAAAAGAATGTATGAATTACGATCATTCCTAAATGTGTTTTGGTAATTGCCCGTGAAAAGGCCTATATGGGATGAAGGTTGTTTGAAATATATTTATGCATTAAGTTCATCGATATAGCTTACACAAGATTGGTGTTTTCTGAAATGAAGGGATGGAAGTGAACAATTATATTGTGATTGTATTCTAAATATAATTTCAATAACACTTAATTCTTAAATGTAGGCAGTAGATAATTCGATGTGTTGGACGGTTGTCTGGCAATCGGATCGATCAAGTTCGAGAACCATAGTAGGCCATTAATCATTTTTCAAGACAAGTAATCAATATATACTAGTGTATATTGATTAACTTGGCGGGTTTGCGATTAGCCGACGTAGCTCAACTGTAGAGTATCTGACCGGCAATCAGAAGGGTGCAGGTTCGAGTCCTGTCGGCGACATTTATCTTTTCTCGGAAGGTTTTCTTCAATTTGGATGAGTGTTTCAGGCTAATAATTATTGTTTATAAAAATAATTGTTACAATAATATTTATTTATTTGAAACACATTATTTGAAAACAACATTTAAGAAAGCTTTGAGTTCCCAACTGGGAACAAATCCCGTTTTAGGACAGTCAAATTGACAAGTTTAGTTCATATTAAATGCCATTATACAAAAATAGAAGGTAAAAAGCTAGTATTTACATAGTATGGTAATATAATATATCTAGAAAAAAGTATAATAATTAAGTATAAAAAGATTATGTATACTCGTATGTGTTTGATAGGCACTGGTTAGTGTTATGTGGAAAAAAATTGCTTTTAAAATTGATTAGAAAAAAAAAGAAAATATTATTTAGTAATATTGATAAGATTGAATTAAGTATCACTCGGCTTTATGAGCCGAAGAAGAAACTCATTTAAAAACAGTAAAAAATCAGTACTTATGTATTTAACAGTTAGGGTCGACGTAGGGGACTGAACAGCTTGGCTGAGTGATCAGTGACATGTGAAATTTTTTAATAGAAGATTTTTTTGTTTTAAAACAACTGAAAATCCTGCGTATATAATAGTAGTACAAATGTTTTTTTAAATCGTTTGTAGCCTTAGCGCTGATGCTAAAATGCTTACCAACAGGATTATATAGAGAATAGTTGGTTTGGTTTGTACTCTGGTTAGTGGTTTCTTATGTTATGCTAGCCGATTTCTGTAAAAGAATACTTTTCCCCAATTTCCTTTTAAACCTGGATAAAGATCTAACTGGATAAGCCTTGAAGTAAACAGATTTTTTTTAAATGTGTGAATAAAAATCATTCGCAAAAAGTATTAGTATTTTGAGAGACAAGAAAAGTGTACTTGTTAAATTTAATGGTTTTGATTTTCATAGTTTATTAAGTTATTTCGGGAACAAAGAACATAGTTTGGATTAGCTAGCGGTCCATTAAAAAAACGTAGAAATTGTCGGAGTTTTAATTTTTATAAAAATTTCAACAATCTCATTGATTTGGTAGCATCCTAGTAAATTGTATATCCTGGCTTATCTTCGACCGAGTACTTTTCATAATGGCACTGCACGCGTAGTCTATTATTATTCTACGAGTATATTATACACGGCAATATGCTTTATCGTGCGTCATATATATTCCCGACACATTACTGCCCCACAGCTTTGTGTGATTAATCGGCCAACGCTGGGCCTTTTAGTAGAAACACATTATTTGTGGAGACGTCAAGAATCAGACGGAGTTATTACCCTCACGTAGAATTAATAAAAAAATAATTACTGAATCTGTGAAGCGACAGATTGAGATTTATTATTTACGTGAATCGGTGATTGATTTTTTTTTCTATTTGTTGTCTTGCTCAAGAAAAGATAGTGTTCGAAATAAATCATTTGAAGGTGTCAGAAGTCAGGATTCACAAGGTGGTCAAAGAGCTTTTTGGTTTACCCGTCAAAAAGCAGGAACGAGAGAACTGAATACCGCCCGACTTGACTTACTCCAGCAATTATGGGCCCATATCCTTGGTAACCCACTATTGAAAGAGTAATTCCAAATAAAATACGACTATCCATGAATATAGTAATATACCTACACTGCAAATCAATTGGTCCAAAATCCTGTTTAAATGTAACAAAACCAGGACTGAGCATTACAAACACTCGCCTGTACCTAGATGACAATAATTCAGTAATAGAGACGCAGATGTAGTGGATCTATTTAAGTGCATGGTAGAAGAAAGCTATACTATCATATCTTTTCAATAAATATTAATATAACTTAAATTTACTATATGTTTTATATGTACGCATATCTTTTACTTTTATATCCTTCGTGAATTCTTATTCTTTATATACTCTCTGATGTCATTGTACGACCTAATGCCATATTTAATAGTTACCTTTTTAAATTATTTTTGCTATATTCTTATGGTTGTAGCGTAACCGTGATACGTAATTATTGTTTATGGTATATTTATACCGCTGATATTAAATTAATAAATAAATAGATATCTACAACAAACGAATAACTACCGCGTATGGGTGCATCTTAGATCTAAGTAAAGCCTTCGACAGGGTCTGTCGTAAAATTTTGTGGGAGAAATTGAAAGTTATAAATATACCTAGCATGTATATCAACACATTATCCTGATGGCACTCACAGCAGGAAAACGTTGTAAGGTGGGCAAGTACGTATTCCCAGCCACTGTATTTGCGATCAGGAGTAAGGCAAGGAGGCAATCTGTCTCCCACCCTGTTCAATATATCCATGGACGAGCTATCACATTGCCTGGACATATTAACAATATATGTCTAAATCACATAGCTACGCTAACGACATGATTTTCCGTCGATCAAAGGAATAAGAATATTATTAGGTTTATGTGAAGAATATGCAAAAAGTCACAACATGATATACAACCCCAAGAAGACGGAACTAATCGAATTCAACCAGAGAAAAAATCCCGTAAGATGCTTCCTGTACACCTTGATGAAGTGAGACTACAAATATCGAAGAAAGTAAAATTCTTGAGGCACATCATCAATGAAGACTTCTCGGATGACGATGATATATATTCGAAGTGTCAGTATAGTATCTAAAACGATTGCTCGCAGATTTTATAACTGCAGTATTAATGTAAAAAAAACGGTATTCAATGCAATCTGCACGAAACTATATACCTGTGATACATAGTTTCATCATCGAAACGACTCCAAATCCAACATAAAATAATATGTAATAACGCCTTTAGAATTACATTTGGATATAGGAGATACGGCAGCGCATTAGCAATGTTCGCGAAGCAACGAATGGATGGATTCGCTGGTCTGACACCGGGTAACAGAAGTCAGGATGCGGATAACGGCCTCTGACAACACGGTGTTAACCGGAGCCTATCAGCACCAAGTGCCAATCCTCAGTGAGCGCTGGGCCCGAGCTCATTCCGGACCATGACCAAATTAACCGTTTATTTTTTATTTTACTTTATTTTTACTACTTACTTGTACATATTTTTTTTTAATATTAGTGTTTTCTTTATCTTGTACTTTTTGTGTAAACTTATATTAATATACAATTTGAATAACCATATGAGATGTGTCGGATTGCATCAACCTCCCCACCTTTTGTAATAAAAATATTATTATTATTATTTGACGGCTTCCGTGACAGGGTGGTAATCTCCGTCACTTTGAACAAAGAAATCGGCAAAAACATTTAATGAGGCATGTAAATAGCCCACATCAACTATTGGATTTCCTAGCCTATAAAATTTATATCTAAACAAATAAAATTAAAATTAAAATTATGATAAAAATGCCCACATTCACATAAAAATGCTCAGTAACCTTGTTTGTACACTTGTTCGGCGCCACTTTCCAGCAATATGATCGACTTTGTGGTCGTCGTTTCTGGTTAACGCAGGTAGATCCGAAGTCCCAGAGAATCGAAAACCCGCACTTTCCACAATGAAAGAATACAGAATGATTCACTTCAATAACGCAAAAACTATATTAGTAAAGCGCGTTAGGACAAAATCCACGAAATTGCTTTATTTTTCGACAGAGTAAAAATGCTGCCGGAAAGATTTTCAACTCGATATACGAGTGATTTGCAATAAAAATGTTTCTTTAATTTCCGACCTTGCGCAGCAACTTATGGTATCCAGTGTATTTCTCTCAAAAAGGATCATCTTACCGACATTTTGCAACAAACTATAAATTAATGAGCATTCAATGTTCAGGGGCAAATACAGCAATCTTTAAGATATTATTTTAGAAATAAAATAATATTAGGAAATTAGAAAATATAAATGAAAATAAATATTCTGGTGCTTAAACAAAAACTTCTGTAATATAAAGGAGATAAAATATTCTGATGAAATTTAGCGACGTATTTTAACAATCAATAAAATTAAATACAAAAAAATTACATATATGTATATATGAAGCTCAGCGGTTGGACAATTGAACCGAATTATTAATACCGAATAATACCGAACCTCTTGCACGCATTATGACATATATGGAATCGGGGCAAGACATATTGTCTGCATTATTCAAAGCGCACTTGGTCCTTCTTTTAGAGGGAACAACGGCAAAAAGTTGAAAGGGTCCCTCATTGTTTTTCAAATCAGCGAATTTATTTAAGGACAAAGGAAGAGAGAGATTCGTCCAGTTCCTGGAATCTCACCTTCCAATAGAAACGGATGAATAATAGAGAGAAGGGTGCTTTTTAAAAAAGTTGAAGCTGTTCTTCGTGTTGGTTATTCTCATCTGAGATGTATGGTAATTAGTTTGTCAATTTCGGAACAGTGGTTAATGGTTTTTATTCCGCAAATTTAAGATTAATAAATACTGTTGAATGAATTTCCTCAAATATCCAGGTAGTACGGATAAGAAGTATTTTATTTATTTTTTGTTTTAAATTATGGAAAATAAATTGATTTTTAATGATTTTAGTGGTAACTTTGGAAATTATTATTTTTTTTATATGAATGCCGCACAAGAGTCCCAACTGCTCCCAACCTTCTGGAACCAGTGAGACCATGGCATCCCCAATTAGGGAATGAGGCTGAAGGTATTGGGGAGGGGAAGAGGAAGGTGCGGAAATACCTGGCTATTTATACAATATGAAAAAGCTGAGGATCCAGCATCGGGATGTACTCCATGTCTTACGAGGGCTCGATGTTAATAAAGCTACTGGGCCTGACGAAATACATGCCCTCGTTTTGCAGAGGTGTGCTGCAGAAATTGCTCCAGTTTTGTCCAAGCTCTTTAAAATGTCCCTGAAATGTGGTTCGGTGCCCTTTGGTTGGAAAAAAGCGGTCATTCACCCTATACCTAAAAAAGGCAACCGCTCCAACCCGGCCAACTACCGCCCCATAGCGATTACATCAGTTCTGTCCAAGGTGATGGAACGTGTGATCAACGACAAACTGCTCACATACCTCGAGAAGAACAAAATTATTAACGACCGTCAGTACGGATTCCGGCCGAACCGCTCATGCGGTGATCTTCTCGCGTATGTGACGCATGTTTGGGGGTGGTGCCTGGAACGTTATGGTGAGATTCAAACGGTCTCACTGAACATTTCTAAGGCCTTTGATCGGTTTTGGCACCGAGGACTTGTCAACAAACTGCCTTCTTACGGACTTCCCTTTTCCTTGTGTACGAGAATTGACAACTTTCTGAGAGAGAGATCGATTCAGACGGTTGCTGATGGTTTCATCTCTTCCTTGCATTCAATAAATGCTGGCGTCCCACAAGGATCGGTTCTGTCTCCGGCATTGTTTTTGATGCACATCAATGACCTCTTGACATGTGCACCAATCCATTGTTACGCGGATGACAGTAAGGTCCATGATAGCTTTTTGTTTGACTAGCCCCCAAAGGGCACACATACTCCAACGGCTCGGAGGGCTTTGAAGCAGAGAATGGACGATTACCTTGAGAGGGTCTCCTCTTGGGGTAAGAATAAGCTCATCGAATTTAATGTTTCAAAAACCCAATCATGTCTGATAACGTCTAAAAAGGATCGAAATGACAATCTAATCTCCTTTAATGGAAGCAATCTTCCCAACAAGTTATCCATTGATGTGCTTGGTGTAACCTTAAGTGACCAGCTCGGGTATGGGGGCCCCATCGATGCCAGAGTAAGTTAACCTCTCAGAAGCTGGGCGTATTGTACAGAGCCGACAGATACTTTAATAGTACACAACTGTTGACCCTGTACAAATCGCAAGTGCGCTCCACTATAGAATTTGGCAGCCACCTCTGGTCGGGAGTCCCAAAATATCGGAAAAAAACCCTTGACTCTGTGCAAAAACGGGCGGTCCGTTTGATAGATTCGCCTATTTTAACAAACGGACTGTAATCTTTGGAGCACAGACGTCAGTTGGGAATGCTGTCCCTGTTTTACCGGTATTTTAATGGAAGATGCTCTGGGTAACTAGCGTCGATGATCCCTTCAGCACCGGTGCATAGTCGGGAAACACGCCAAACGCGTGCCCAACATTTGCACATGGTTGACATTTGTCACATGAGAACGTGTCGCTTCTACCAGGGCGATACTGAGAGTATCTTCCAATCTGAGAGTATTTGCGGGTTGATAGTATTTTTTTGTTATATTTGATATATAAATACGAGTATGATTATATAAAATAAAATAAATCAAAACATATTTAACAAAAATGTTTTTTCGTGTCGATAAGTTAAATTATGTACTTTTTTATTTTATAAATCATTATATTTTCAGAGTAGATGGAGCAAAAAATTTTTTTTTTATTGAACCCCTAAATAATTGGTAAAGTTGTTTCTAAAATCGTATTATTTAATGGCCAGTATTACATAATTTAAAAAAAATCTAATCTGTACTAAATATTTGCTATGCCTTTTTATAATACAAAAGATCATTCGGTTTGGATGAACATTTTGGCCTCAAATCCAAAATTTACTTTTATATGAAATTGTTCGTGCAGCCGAGAAAGGCGAATTAATAAATTCAACAATCTACGACGATCTCCATAGTTGAGTGGTTACGATCCTTGGATACAAATACAGAGGCCGCGAGTTCAAATCCCGGCGTGCGCAAGTAAATTTTATTTGATTTAATTGTGTTATTTCAAATTTTTTCATTAAAAGTAATTTGTAATATATTTGAAGCACGGTTAAAGACCACCATTCAGAATCAAAACGTTGCTTGAAATAGCTTTAGCCCTATTTGGTGACCATATCTGAATAGCCAGGTACTTCTCCACCTTACTCTTCTCTATGTGCTTCCCCTCCTCGATACATTCAGCCTCACTACATTTGGGGATGCCATAGTATCACTGACACCAAACGGTTGGGAGCAAATAGGACTCTTGTAAGGTATCACATTAAAAAAATATAAATATTATTATTGAATACCTTTCCTGAGAAGCACTGCCTACAACATTTGGAAATAGATGGCCAACTCAACATCAATGTTTTTTAAAATAAGCTCATGTTAACGACTTTTATTAATATTTTTCTAAAATGTTCAAGAATTTCATACAAAATATACAGAATTATGTATATTTTGTACCGATTGAAATTCGCTTATCATAGAACGGGGTACAATCAATAATTTGTAAAGATCGTCAAGGGAAAACCCATCACTTAAAGGACGAAGGTGACAGAAATAGGCAATATCAAGCAAACTTCCCCACTTCCGGTAGGTTATGAATTCCCCCCTGACCGTCAACTAGTTCCAGGCGCTATTTACCCTGTTTACAGCATCTGCTCTCTTGGTAAGGGTTCTCGCATAACTGCTGGTAATGGTGGGGTTACGTTGTTAAAAATAGTGTTTTACTATATACTGAATCGATAAAATACTTTATTTGAATAATAATCTTTCCTTAGTTCTTTTTTTTCCGGTCTATAACATAAAACTTTGCATAATACTAGCTGACGTGTAGGTACCCGGCATTGGGGTTATGGATGAAATGATGAAATATTGCATGCGCGATCTTCGAAACAAGAGGAAGGTCGCTGTCTTCATGAGATTTAGAAAATCACCCCCATCTCCCTTTCCTGCCCCTTAAAGCAGAATGTTGGTATTTCTTTTTTTCTTGATGTTCAAAATAAGAGAAAAATTATTGAGTAGGCGTAGGAGTAGGGTGAATACATCATCAAAATTTTACTCAAAATCACACATGACCCCGGACAACGCCAGATATTTCAGTTAGTCTTCAATATTTACTTCTCTTAGGTTTCTCCTATTGTAATTTATTGAATCATTACACGTTAAACTTGGTCTAAGGAATCCAGAATAGTGCAGTAACTTCGTACGGTGATTTCAGATATTACAAGCAAAAAAATAATTGCGTTTTTTCCAAATCTCTTGTTTTTATCCAAACAAATTTATTCTGTTTTTGTAGTTTTTTTTTTCCTTAACCAATTTAATTATAGATTTAAAATATACTTGTCATCACGATGCTCCCTTATCTTCTAAACACAAGCGGTCGCTTTAGAAGAAAAACACAAAAAAAATTATGAATCTTCCTATTTCCTCTTCGTATTTTCAAAATGAATATAATTTAACCTTAAACATGATAGATGATATAATTAGTAATCAGAAACGTATTTTAATATTTAATGACAAAGGAGTATTAGGTTGCTTGTTAGTAATGTATACCACTGAGTGGGGTCGTACTAAGAAAAGCACCTACAGAAAGTTTATTAAGCAAACGCATTTTTTTTATTAACTACCGATTCACTTATTAACGACATGGCCCGACTCGAATATTTGATTCACTTGATCGTGTCTGCTTCGGACATCCGCAGCTTCTTCTTCCATTCACATTTGCGTCATATATTCTCCTTACACTCCTTTCTTCGTGCATTCGCTCTACATGCCCAAACCACCTAAGCGTCCCTTTCTTAATCTTATTTATTATGCTTACATCAGTCTTTCATTTTTAATAATCGCAATATTTTTCATACGCTCATACATGATTTTACCACACATTCGCCTCGGAGATCTCATTTCAACAGCATTAAGTCTACTTTCGTCCTTCCTCTACCAGTTCCATGCCTCACTGTCATACATCGGGTTGGTATCAGCACTCCATTGTGAACTGCTTGCTTCGCATCATTGGACATTTTTTTTGTTAACCCCAAACGCGTTCAGTCCCTTATTAAATGAATTTTCCTGCAATCACCCTTCTTTCAATATCCCTGTCAGTCTTCCCATCTCTCGTAAACATGCTTTCCAAATATAAAAACTCATTGACCTGCTCCAAGTATTCATCACTCACAACTATATTGCACACTGTTTTCGTACTCTCTCTTTCAAACACCATGACTTTAGACTTTCTGACATTCATCATTAGCCCATTCTTCAAACGTACTTCGTTCATCTTAGATACGAGAGACTGTAGATCTTCCATACTGTTAGCAATCTGCACCGCATCATCAGCATACAACATGCAACATACTTTCAGATTACTCGTTTTCGCGCCCATTGAAAATATTTTTAAATAAGGCACTAATGTGTTATAATATATAGTATTCCATATATTCCTGATGAGGAAAGCACCGCTTTCGAAACATGTTTATATGTACTCGTATATATTAATAAAGCGGAGAATGTAAAGTAAATTCTAATTCATTTATTAATAATGACACCACAGAGTGAATACCAATATTTTGAAGAAATTAATAGATTATTATCACTGATTTTATAATGAAGACTAGCGCCTAAGAAGTTCTGTCTAGCTATTTGGTTTAGTTATTTTTATATTGAATTATATCGATAAGATCCGAAATATATCCATTATTCAGCGCGATATTTTCAATTGTTCATTGACAATGGTCTCTGTGACCAATCGATGGACCATATAATAAAAAGCGGCGTGTTTGTGTGAAATTGATTGATTAGATGTGTTCTGTATGAGTCTTAATTACCCAATAATAATAATAACGTTATAATATTTGATAATAAATGAAAAATATGAGAAATAAAGCGCACTCGGAAAGAAAAATCACTTGATCGAACATTTTATTGATATGGCTTTATTTATTCAAGGTATACAAAAGTAACTACCTGATCTTAAAAAACGTACAGTCCTTATTTATTGCAGGACTAAATAATTTATTCTAGTGACAATACTGCGTTATTAATATGTTATTACGGGCACTCAATTATTATGGACAGTAAAAGCCTGCATATAGAAAAATTATTAAATTGAACCATGTAATTTAATGTATTTACACATTATTAATACGAGATATATAATAATCATTCTATTTAAATACAGTACAATTCTTATTTATTGCGCATATACCTGTAGGGTTAAAAAACATATTTTAAAAGAGTATCAAGTTTTTTTAACTACTTCAATATTAGATATTATAAAAGCCTACAGCACTGAACAGATGATAGTAATTTTAGTTCAACACGAGCTTCCTCGCTCGTAATTCTGCTAAGCAACGCTTGAAAATGTCAAAAAACCTTGGAGTTGCCATAGTTATAAAAAAAATTATTATCAACTGCATATTTACCATATTCTGCCAAGCTGTAACCGCTAAAATAATCATTTAAGTTGGCCACGAGCTTCCTCGCTCGAAATTCTACAAAATAACGCTGAAATACATCAAAAACCTAGAAGTTGTCATAGTTATGTACATTGTCATTCTGCCAAGCTGTAACTGAAAAGTTAGTAATTTAAGACACCGAACAATGCTTAAAAACGTCAAAAACGTTGAAGTTGCTACAGTAATGAAGATTGTCATTCTGCCAATAGAATTGATAATTCGCTTACGATTTTTTTTTTCGATTTTCGTTCAACAGCATTATTTATGTGTTTGGTGGCCTTGGGGGATTCGTAGTTCTTCGAGAAGAAAAAACCGTTCTGCCAATTCTAACACGATATTTAAATGATGGCTATCGTCTAACTCAACTGCTGTCTGCAGTAAACGGGAGAGTGCGTGAGTCTATTTCATTCCCTTTATACAATAAACTACTGCTGAAGTTAAAATGAGATTGTATATCCTCACAAAAAGTATGAAAAAAACAATTATTATGCACGCGGACACTTCCACAGCACACTTTTATCGGTTCACCTCGTCTGGGTTTTACAGCTTTTTTATTGTAAATACCGCACAAGAATTACAACTGTTCACAACTACACGAAGCCAGTGGGCGTATGGCATACCCAATAGTTTTTTTTACGAACAACAGACACCGTTTAAATTGTGTGGATAATATAAAGTTAATATTTCTGATTCAGGTAATCGCACTAAAAATGCTTTATAATATTTCTATCCATAATTATTGATTTTAATAACGATCTAAAACCGCACATTGCGAAACGGATCGAACTGGCTACAACGTCATTATGATGTGCATAACGCTACTGGCTGGCTAAACGACTGTCACCGACGTTGGTCAGCATGACGTCAACAACACCATATTTACAAATAAAAACGAGCATGTCGTTTTGACGGCATATCCAAAATGGAACTTTTTAATCATTACAGAAAATTATTCGTAAATATAAAAATAAATCAAAAAATGCCATCGTAATAGTATTTTTTTCTTATGGTGAGGTTGAACGAATTGGGGAAGGAAAAGCGATGTGGAAATACCTGGCTATTCAGAGCTGGTCTCCAAATACGACTTAAGCCATTTCACCACCAGGATATAGTATTTAAATAGAAAAATAATTAATAAAACAATAAATGCTTTAATATCAAAGTTAACCAGCGGATGCTCCCTTTGCGAAAACATAAAACTCATTATGAAATTCCGCAGATTAACAGAAAATAATTGCGGTCACTTTTCCGCAGCGACTGCAAAAAGGGAATTATTCGAAAACGAACAAACTAACCGTCACGTGGCGTCCTGGATGTAGTTTACATTGCAATTTCACAGTTGCGTTATTTGTTTGAAAACGAAATACAAATTCCATATACAGGGGTCGAAAATCGCAACTACCCATGCAACCCCCACTCCCCTGCCCACTGCCAGTGAGGCGTGAGCCAATTGTAAGTAAAATGACTCCGCATGCCCTAGAAATTTTCATAAAACTGTGTCTGTGTTGCAAATGTGTCACAAGTCACAAAAAACCCGTTTGAAACAATTTTTTTTCTGGAAATTCTTGTTAACCGCCTGACAGTACTGTGTAATATTTTATAAAATATAAAATCATATTTAAAATCATATTGAAAAATACGACGTTATAGCTTGGCATTTAATTGTAAATAGTCTTTATTTTGGAATAACAAAATGTCATTTACTCATTAATATGGCAACACCAAGCAAGAAGTCACTTCGTCTTAGAAATGCGTCATTCATATTTAAATGTTTTCGCATGTTCGAGTTTGACAGTTTTTTTAAGAGATAAGGCAATGGCTTGGCATTTAATTATAAATAGTCTTTATTTTGGAATAACAAAATGTCATTTACTCATTAATATGGCAACACCAAGCAAGAAGTCACTTCGTCTTAGAAATGCGTCATTCATATTAAAATGTTTTCGCATGTTCGCGTTTGACAGTTTTTTTAAGAGATAAGGCAATGGCTTGGCATTTAATTATAAATAGTCTTTATTTTGGAATAACAAAATGTCATTTACTCATTAATATGGCAACACCAAGTAAGAAGTCACTTCGTCTTAGAAATGCGTCATTCATATTAAAATGTTTTCGCATGTTCGCGTTTGACAGTTTTTTTAAGAGATAAGGCAATGGCTTGGCATTTAATTATAAATAGTCTTTATTTTGGAATAACAAAATGTCATTTACTCATTAATATGGCAACACCAAGTAAGAAGTCACTTCGTCTTAGAAATGCGTCATTCATATTAAAATGTTTTCGCATGTTCGCGTTGACGGTTTTAGAAGATAAGGCAATGGCTTGGCATTTGGTATAAATAGTCTTTATTTTGGAATAACAAATGTCATTTACTCATTAATATGGCAACACCAAGTAGTACTTCGTCTTAGAAATGCGTCATTCATATTAAAATGTTTTCGCATGTTCGCGTTTACGACAGTTTTTTTTTAAGAGATAAGGCAATGGCTTGGCATTTAATTATAAATAGTCTTTATTTTGAATAATAACAAAATGTCATTTACTCATTAATATGGCAACACCAAGCAAGAAGTCACTTCGTCTTTAGAAATGCGTCATTCATATTAAAATGTTTTCGCATGTTCGCGTTTTGACAGTTTTTTTAAGAGATAAGGCAATGGCTTGGCATTTAATTATAAATAGTCTTTATTTTGGAATAACAAAATGTCATTTACTCATTAATATGGCAACACCAAGCAAGAAGTCACTTCGTCTTAGAAATGCGTCATTCATATTAAAATGTTTTCGCATGTTCGCGTTTGACAGTTTTTTTAAGAGATAAGGCAATGGCTTGGCATTTAATTATAAATAGTCTTTATTTTGGAATAACAAAATGTCATTTACTCATTAATATGGCAACACCAAGCAAGAAGTCACTTCGTCTTAGAAATGCGTCATTCATATTAAAATGTTTTCGCATGTTCGCGTTTGACAGTTTTTTTAAGAGATAAGGCAAATCGTCATAATTCATTTTTTGTTTTTAAACATTTAATACATGAAATTTCAAAATTAAAAAAAAACCTTTTCTATCTAATTAATTATCTTCCTTAAAAAGCGTTTAAATAATAATAATATTTAAAATTAATTTATTTATATAGAATCATTTTCTTACGAAAGTACCGCTAATTTGAATATTTTTAGTTCCAATTGAATAAATGTCTTCAATATTCTGTGAAGCCGTAACCAGAAAAATTTTATGAATACTACTTGTATTTATTTTATGAATACTACTTGTATTTATTTTATGAATACTACTTCTATTTATTTTATGAATACTACTTGTATTTATTTTATGAATACTACTTGTATTTATTTTATGAATACTACTTGTATTTATTTTATGAATACTACTTGTATTTATTTTATGAATACTACTTGTACTTGTATTAATAGAGGGTGTAAAACTGACTTTATATAAAGAGAATCACAAAAAATTAATTGCTTGCATCCAGCATATTTCCAACACGTCATTCTACTTCGTAAAAGGAAAATACTGTGATGAATTGAAAACATGTTATTAAATAATTGAAATAACACACAATCATTTCGAATAACTGCAAAAACTTTTCGAATATTCAAATTCGATGATCCTCAAATGGGTGTGAACATTACCAGATTGATAAACTTTGTCCATAAATCAACGGCACTCGTAAATCGATAACAGAATCGCTTCAGCAGTTCATTTTCAATAGTTATTTTTACTGTCGTTGCCAGTACCAATTTGTTCCCTCTGCACATGCTGGAACATTTAGCAATGTACCGATTTTTCTTCTTGATGAATCTTACAAAAATATAAAATGTAATTTTTAATTTTCTAAAAACCCGCGGGTCAAAAATATTTGAGTAGGTAATTGAATTGTTTTAGTGGCGTGCAGTCCATGGATGATGAAAAGCTGTGCCTACGCTAATTAAAATGAGAGTAAAAATAAATAAAAGTTTAATAACAAAACAGAAATTTTTAAACGTAATAATCATTTCACGATAATAAAATGTTTCTATTTCAATCATCTTTAGTTGCAACTTGACCCGGTTCATTCTTGTTTTATATTATTTTTTAAATATTATCCTCCTAAAGACAGTATTTTTAGTTTTATCTGACGAGATACATCGCGCAAGCGGTGCATTTCCAATAAACATGAACTCTATTGTCGTAATATAACTTACTCTTATCGAACGTATTCATTACCAAAAGCTGAATTATATGAAATATCACAGTATTTTTTTACACAATCAATTTGAAGTTGTAGTGAATATTTTAATACTTTGTAATAAATTTCCCTTTTTTATCTATTGTGACGGTGACATCTGTAGACATATTTCAAAGACTATTCCATTAGCGGATAGATCCTTTTGAGTATTCATGTAAACTCATAACGCAATAAATTTCCCAATGTCGTTGCTCCAAAAACATTTTCCTATTATTCAATGAGAAAAATGCGTTTTTAGTTCGTGCGAAACCGAGTAGTAACTACTACCAGTAGACGCATGGAACTTATCGGAGGTTCATGCACCATATGGACTTAATAATAGGCATTCCACACGAGTGGGCGGTCCAATATCAAAAAAACCATGTCGTCAAAAGCTTCGACCATCCGGTCGTCCTTTGCTAAATTCAAGCCTACCAACTTTTGGACAACAAGCGACCATTTCGACGCGATGGTTTTTTTAGTATTTGGCCGCCCGCTCGTGTGGAAGAAAACTGAAGTACCTGAGGCAATGAATAGTATTGAAACCAGACGTTATGCAAATCGTGCAATCCTTAGTTCTAATGTAATCCATATTTTCGTTGATATCACATTCCTCTTAGAATTCCTCTAATGAAACTATACATCCCTGTAAACTTCAGCTGTAGTCGTCTCCACTACTTGTTCAAGATACCACATGGCGGTGCATTATTTTCTAACAAAACATAGCGCGATAAGAGGAATGATCCTGTCTAATGGTATTTCTAAAACAGTAAATATATTTAGTTAAATAATTGTTTTAATAAATCATCAGTTATTTATTCTTTAAATAACCTCAAAAAAACTTTTTTGTATCCCAAATGTTGAGATTGTTAAAATAAGAAATCTTGTACTGTAAACGAATGAGTAATCTGTTTAACAATAATAAAAAATAAATAAATTACAAATAATATTAAATCATCCATCCGTCATAATCAAAAGACTACTAGGTTTATTTCATATGCGTGAATTATTTGAAAGCTTTTACTGCACATCGTCACTATTGCTGTCATGGGTTCTATCATTGGATTTAATTCACATGTGTCTACATTATAAAACCTCGAACACCAAAGCATTATTTGATCACGGACAATCATTTCTGGGCGTCCATTTTGTATTTGCATTTTTATATAAATGCACGCTATTTATTCATCTGAAATTACCGGTGGTTTGTTGATTATTTGCATACAATTCAGAATAGTGAGTAAAGAGCTTGAAACCATTAATCATAGTTAACAGAATAATAACGAATGTGAACCGTTTAATTTTTTTTTTTTAATTTTGAATTTATTTTAGACCCCTAGAGTACTCGCGCCGCCAAGCAGCCATTTTACGTCAGCTATGGGTAAAATGGCTACTATTGACGATCAATTTCACTCATTTGATATCTATGCCTTTCTTTAAATTCAGATAACTCATTAAATACATTTTTTGTATCCATGTCATAAAACTAACAATAAAACATATGCATAATATTAATATAGGTAAAAACTTCCTTCTTCTTTTGGCGATCATAACATTTTTTAAATATTATCGTATAAAGGTATCTGTCTAGGATTACCATCTTTATTAACATGTAGAATATGATATATATGTATGTGTATTATCCTCAAACTGATCAGAAGCATACAAATGCAGCTGTAATGTATCACATACATACTTGCCCCACTGCTGTTGAATATCAGGTTATGCTCTGATTTTGAAAATAATAACATTTTGTGCATAATTTATTCTAAAATGTAAATATGTTGGTTGTAAGCCTCTGTTGCTAGTTTTATGACAGGTCTAATTTGTAAGTCGCTATCTATATAAGTTTTAGATGTAAGTCACTAATTATAAGTCTAAATTAGGTATTTTCTAGTTACAAATCTTAGCTGTAAGCCGTCGAAGTGATAAGGTATAGGTTAAATAAATTACGTTGTAAAGCGCCTTTGAGGTGATTTTCTCACGAAAACGGCGCTATAAAAATAATCCATTTATTATTATTATTATGCAACACAAAGTTTTTTGTGTTTGTGTTTGTGAGTGCTTTAAAACTGAGTCCGCAATTATCATGCAGCGTATCTCTCGTCTCATTATACCTTCGACAGAACTTTGCATTTCAAAATATTATCAAATTGTTTTTAAAGTGTTTCTTCTTAACCAAGGGGCCTATCCTAGTTCTTTTTAGGGAAAATTCCTTATCCCTTTCCTCAGGCTTAAAGACATTTAGCTTAACTGCGATACCGATTCCAAGTCAATGACAATGCATTTTTAAAGGAGTTTGTGGTTTAATTATAGCAGTGTTATTAAAAATTATAGGTGCATCACACTATTATTACTTACTTTACAAGTGTGGTTTATTATAATTTGTAGAATTTAAATCAATTTTCTCTGATGGCTTGAGCTTTTGGCATAGGTACTTTACAAACATCGCAATGTCGTTGATTCGGATCTCTTCGTTTCGATTTTTCGATATTTTAGTTTTAATAGTTTTTTTTTTTTATTTTATGATTTATCATTTTTTTAATTTTTTGTTTTTTGTTTTTTTTTTGATTTTTTAATTTTTTGTTTTTTTTTTTTTTTTTTGATTTTTTGATTTTTAATTATTGCTTAATTTGAACCGTAGTTAATCGAGAAGTCTAAGCCTAAAAAAAAAAGAATTTTCGTTTAAAAGAAGGAGAGTAGGTCTCCAGGACGTGTAAAACTGGAATCTCTCATCGTACCAGTAAAATAAATGCGAAAGGATGAAATTCGTAAGCAGGTCTCAGTGGCTGTAATAATGTTTCCTAATTGAAGGTTCAGCCTGTCACATGGTAATTTTTCCCAATTTGTCAAAGGGGTAAAGACGACCGCGGGTACCACATTATCTTTATTATTCCAGAACTGACACCGGAAATGTGTTCCTGTATTACATTTCTGAGAAAAGGGCCTTCGCCATTCAACATTTATTATTTAATCTTTTCATACTTTTTAATGGTCATATTTATTGTGGGTCTTAATCTTACTAACAAACAGAGTAATCACTTATTATTATTGTATACATATATTCCTGACGATGAAAACATCACTTTCGAAACATGCAGATATCAATGTATATTTAGAAAGTGGTAAGTATATATATTTTTTTAATTTATTGATAATGACGCCACAAAGTGAATACCAATCGTTTGAAGATATTATAATTACTTATTTAATAATCATTGAAATATCAAATGAAAAGAAGACCCAAATAATAAATACAAAGGTGTCGGTCGCATCTGGGACTCAAACCCAAAACCTTTCGATCTGTGCAACCTTAGAGTAACAATATATAGTGAGACGTTGAAGCCAGTTTTTGACCAAGGCTGAGCACAGGGGTGTGGCCTAACTATCCCTAACAGGGTTGCTACAAATTAAGTAAATTAGGTATTTTGTTGTGAGTAGGGTAGTCGTAAATCTTGAAAAGGATTTATATAATATTATTTGTTTATTTAAGGAACATACGCAATAAAATTTATTAACCGACGGCCCCCATGGTCGAGGGGTAAGGCTCTCGACTACGAATCCGAAGGTCGCGGGTTCAAATCCCGGCGTGCGCAAGTAAATTTTATTTAATTGATTTGTACTGTTTCACAATTAATTAATTAAATATATATATAGTATATTCGCGCACGTTCCAGAGTGGAAGATACTCTCAGTATCGCCCTGGTGAAAGACCACCATTCAGAATTGAAACATAGCTGGAAATGGCGTTTAGCCATGTTTGGTGTCCAGATCTGAATAGCCAGGTATTTCCTCATCTTCCTCTTCCCCTTCCCCTTCTGCTTCCCTTCCCCAATACCTTGAGCCTCACAACATTCCCCAATTGGGAATGCCATAGTCTCACTGGCTCCAGACAGTTGGGAGCAGTTGAGACTCCTGTGCGGTATTCATATATTAGCAAACAATATCAAGGCTATCTGAATTTATATTAGTACATAATATGATAACATGAAATTGAGTCCTGATTTGAAATGCCGACAGAATTTTCCATAATCTATAAATATGAGAACCAACAATTAACTGATCTTATGCCATCTTTTTGCTTCTTGCACATATCTTTTGACTGCTATCTTTAGCAAACGTTCAAATTATTGAGTTGATAATTTATTTATTTTTTAACTGAAAATCGGTCAGGGTTTACTTATCCTAGGTTCATTTTCCATCGGACACCCCTAGTACATCACTTTGACGAAATAATCATATTTTGATGCGTAAATAATTCTGTTATTGGCAGAAATTACAATAATTTGTTGTGTTATGTCATTCCAATTCTGGACGAATGATTGCCAATGGACAATTCTCACAAGAACTCGAATGCTTCCAAAAAATCCATGAGTTAATATTATTGTAATAGTTCTAGACCACTCATACCGGCTAGGAATTTTCAAAAAGTTAAACAGGGCGAACTAAATGAAAACTAAAAAATTCACCGTTACCAAAAAACTTGTGAGCTTCCTTCAAGAAATCAGACAAAAAATATTTCGTGATTGTTTTCTGGTGATCTGTGCTTTGTTCAATCGAGTTCTTTTTTTCATTTCTAGCGATTTTAAAAATACCCAATAAATTGTGACGTCTAGTCCCCGCACTGGTTAATCAAAAAGGTCCTGTTTTCTTTCACGATTTATCCTCCAAAAGTCGAAAAATGGGCTCATTCGCCAAACAAACAAATTATTTCCAAATTGTTTAGCAACTTCGACAACTTCGGAATACTGTACGCCTGCAGATACTTTAATGGTACACAACTGCTGATCCTGTACAAATCGCAAGTGAACCCCACCGTAAAATTTAGTAGCCACCTCGGCCCCAAAAATGTGCGGAAACGGATGGTCCATTTCATTGATTCGCTTATCTTAACAAACGGATTGCAATCTTTGGAGCACATACATCAGGTGGGAATGCTGTCCTTATTATACCAGTATTTTAATGAAAGCGGCTCTGAGGAACTAGCGTCATTGATCCCTTCGGCACCAGAGCACAGTCGGGAAACACGCCAAATGTGCGCCCAACATTTGCACACGGTCGACATTTGTCACACGAAAACGGGTCGCTTCTACGACCCGTTCTGTATTCAACAGCTCGGCTGTGGAATGATATGCCGGCCTTTTTGTTTCCTCCATCCTACAACATGGGTCTCTTCAAGACCCAGGTTCACTCCTTCCTATCCTCTAAAAGACCCTCCACACAGAATCCCCAAAGATGATATATGCCCTGAGGAAAATTATTTCCCTCAGGACCTCCTGTATACTGTGAAAAAACTTCTCGCAGGGTAAAGTCATCAACAACCAATTTGGTGAAGAAAGTCGGTACATTTCGAAATTTTATCATCAGTGTTGCACAACTCGCGTTCTGGGGGCCGCATGCGCCCCATGAGCCCATTTATGCGGCCTTTTAAGTCTTTTCACATGGCCCACTTGGCTAGATAAAATATCAAACAGTTTCCTATAAAAAATATATCTAAAGATTTTTTCAAAGGCTTGTAGAGGAAAACTTTAGTCTTCAATAATTTGAATCAGCAGCTTAAAATAAAAAGCTTTTTAACATAACATGCATTTTAAAGGTATCGTTTTATAAAAATCCATATGATTTTTTACCTAAATTTTATTTTTGTCTTCAATTCTTTTCGTAAGCATTGTGGGGGATTTGTTTTATAAAAATAAGCTTCCAAATGTTGTTTCTGAAAACAAAAAAGTAGCAGAAGAGATTTTGATATTTCTTATTTAATAGCAACCGTTCGGAGTTCCGGAGATTTGCTATGATCAAATATTTATCGCTTTCCGTTCTGATTTACTAAATATGGAAGGCATCGCGACGAACTTTTGTCGGTCTATTTTCAATCTCCCGACTATATTTATAAGTTTCATATTCTTTAATATTTCAGAATGATAAAACCGACAGCATTTATTGTCACCTGCGACGCTTTCTCTAAGAGTTATACGATAAATGTGTACCCGACTGCATAATTGACCTCATCGAGCTCTATGCACAAGTGACGGTTTTCTCACATAAAAAGTAATACTGCCCGAGAGCGAGTCCAAAATGAAACCCATGCCTGCGTTATGAATTCATCCTCTATGAAGCTTTCTGTTCTAAGAAATAGTTCATACATTTTCATTCTCGTGGCACTTCAGTGAAAAACTGTGCCGAGCGTGCGGTTCTTAGAAATCTATAGGACGACCGTGTGCGTAGATATATGAAGATTTGTTAACCACAAATTTGTATGGAATAGGTAGTATTGTGAAAGAATCAGCAATTTTTTTCCATGATTATCGTGTTCTTAGTCGCTATTAAAATAAGTTAATTACTGAATAAGATAGGCGCTAACAAAAAGTGGTCCAAAGAAGCGAAGCTAGCGGTCCACAATAAAGAGATGATATAAACTCCGATGTATGGCAGTGAGGCATGGAACTGATAGAGGAAGGATAAACGTAGACTGATTGCTGTAGAAATGAGATCTATGAGGCGAATGTGTCGTAAAACCATCTATGATCGTATGGAAAATCTTGAGGTTCGTAACGAATACAAGGCTAATGTAAGAGTAATGAGTAAGATTAAAAAATGGACGCTTAGATGGTTTGGGCATGCAGAGCGAATGAACGAAGAAAGAAGTGTAAAGAGTATATATGATGCGAATGTGAATAGAAGAAGAAGCCAGGGACGTTCGAGGCAGACGTGGCATGATCAAACGAATCAAATACTTGAGTCGAGCCGTGTCAGAAGTCAGAATAACAGAAGAGAATGTATGAAACGTTGCATAAATATGGATGAAGCAAGAATTGTTAGCCAAGATGGATTTGTCTGGCGGTCCGTCCTCTTTGCCTACCCCTGTGGAGAAACGGCGTGGCGGTTACTAAGTTAGTTAGTTACTGAATATGATATTTTTTATATTTAAAAAAATGAACATTAAAATTTCTTAGGTAAATTGCGATTTTTCGTATTTAAAACTACTGTTTGTATACAACGACAATAGTAATCATTAACCAAGGACGTTTTAATGAATCGCCTTGTTGCTAGGTCACTAATTTCTGGTACAGTGATCAATTTCCTTTAGGTCTTGGGGTGAATATATACATTATATGAAAAAGAGCAACACAGGATTTTTTTTAAATAGAAGGATTTGAGATCCCAATGAGATAGGCTACGAACCATCACTGATATGTACCCTACCCCTGCGGCTAGCGAACAAATTGAAAATAGATCGATTGGCACGCGGGATAAAAAGGTTTTTCATCACTGACATAAATAAATTAAAGTATTATCGATTGGAAAAAATGTGTCCTAACGTCAAAAGTAATAAAGTTTATTATTAGCAAGTAAAAATTGTGTTTTTTGTTTATCAAATATCAAATTATATAAGGTTTGGTAAACATTTGGTTATAAACAATTTACTAAAGTTACTATAATAATTATAAAATATATTTAATATGTTAAACTGTCTTCTGCGTCCTCTTCGGGCTGCATCCCTGGGTTTTGTCGTCGGCTCATAAAGCTGAGTGATACGTAACTCAATCTAATCAATACTACTCAAAAATATTATATTTTTTAGTACTCAATTTTAAACCCATTTTTTCCTCATAGCATCAACCAGTACCTAACAAACACATATACATAATCTCTTTATACTTAAATATTATACTCTTTTCTAGATATATTACGTTATGATCATACTATTCCTTTCTATAGCTTTTTCCCTTCTATTTTAGTATAATGGCACTTAATATGAACTAAACTTGTCAATTTAACTGTTCTAAAATGGGATTCTTGTTCCTAGTTGAGCAGTTAAAGCTTTCTTAAATGTTTTTTTTATTAAATAACTACCTGATATGTACCCGGCCTTGCTTGGGTACAATAATTGATTTCACAGAGAAGGTAACTATCTCCAAATAAAAGTTTCATTCGAATATTTTATTTCATTTCAAATGTTTATTTTTTCAAAACATATTTACATCATAAAGTTCTAAAGTGGGTACCTACTCGTGTTTTCCATTTTGAAAATATTCTACCCAAAAAAACCTTCTTTTGAAAATGTAATCTGTGGCTAACCAATCTGTAGGCTAACCTAAATAAAACATGGCGGGTTCAATATTTTTCATACTAATTTTAAAACGTCATGCCAACAATTTTACATATTGGATTTCATTCAAACTACTTTTTGAACCTTCCCGGCACTGATAAAAACAAACTGTGCTATTTTTAGCGAAACCGGTCCAGTAATTTTCGAAAACATCGACTACAAACAAACAAACTTCCATTGATTTTTATATATATAGACGTGTGATTCAAATAAATAAATATTATTATTATTATTTGAAAAGAAGTCATTTTAAACCTGTGTGGCATAACATACGTTTAAAAATTCGTTTTAGTGTTTTAAAAAAGTTCAGAATGTCATTTTAGCCAAATTTCGGCTTGCGTATAAACTCAACTAGCGCTCTCCAGTCACCATGATGGTAACTCCGCGTCCAAATCACTTTTCAATTATAATTTGGGTCCCGCGGGAACGCACATAACGTGTCCGCGAGTGATGTAATCACTTTTGACATTTGAAATTACCTCCCACTAATGTTCCGAGTAACTATCAAAACACGCTCCTGCTATTAAGGGCGCCTCTCCCGTGGCAAACAGTACACTGGGAAGTACGCAATGCATTTAAATACGGGGAAACACATTATAAATGTAAAAACCTCACAGAATAGAGAATTTTAATCATTTTCTAACTAAATCGGTTTAACCGATAATAAATCATTATTTTTAAAAACCCTTCCAAATTAGAATGGGGGGGGGAGTAAATAAAATCATATAAAAATTCATCAATTCAGCAATTAACAATTAACCGCACTTCGAAAATGGCCTTGAACGCCTAAACAGCTGTCACGTTAATAAAAACTAAAAATACTTGCAGAACTTAATAATAACATTATTAATGTTGATTTATATATTTTTTTAAAGTACCCTTAGTTTATGATTGTATTATAAAAATAATGCAACCATTTTTTTATTTTTTTATTACTTTAAAAGTATTATTTTGTTACTTATTCAACAGATTTGTGCAATATATTTTCTTTCCTAATGTAAGCTGTTGCTTGTACTTGGGAAATGAGTGCTCGTTAATATTTTAAATAAAACTGGATGGTGTGGAGAAATACACGTATAAAAGAAAAATATTAAATTTTTCAACGGAGGAAAGTCAAGCATACACAAAGATTAATAAAATTTAATAGACATACAAAAGTATGTAAATAATTAGTGTTTTACAGATACAGTAAAACTGTATAGTGTAAGAATATATAAAAAGAGGAAATAAAAAGTAGTATATATTATAAGATTTGAATATTAAAAAATATGTAATTTGCTACTAGGCATGCAATGGATTAGGCCGGGTGTTAAAATATTTATAGTTTTTTCATGAAAATTTCGTAATTTGTTTCTGTTCTTATATCTATTGAAAGGTCATTGAAAATTTTAATTTCTTTATATACAAAATGATGTTGGGTTGCTGTTGTTCGTAACAGTAGTACTGTTAGACCTCATATGGTGTTATTTCTAATACTAGTATTTGTTGCTGACTATATATTGTTACTATTGTATGTGTTTGGAGTAATGCATTGTTATATATTTATAATAGCGGTGAGACTGAAAAGAGTTTGAAAATACTGTTTGTTCAGTCTGTTAACTCATGATAGATCGTTCGTGATCCAACTAATAAAATTTCTTCATATCTATAATTGGTTTACCTAAGAACCAAAGCCAATTTTTTTAAGAAATTCTAAAATTTCATAAATTTAATGACAATATTTAAATTCTTCCTACTCCCTATACTAAAAGGCAGAAAGTGTTGCTTGTGCAATGTTGGGGGACGTGTCTAGGTAGATTATTAACCCCGCGATGTCTGGGTGAACACGCGATGCTTTAGATCTCTTGACTACCTAACTGTAACCGATCGTCTGATGAGCATGAGCACAATAAGACAATATTTACCTGAAAACTTAAAAAATGTTTATTTTTTTCATGCAGAAAATGTCCTGAAGAATTAAAAAATATATTCGCCATACATAATTTTTATTAATGGAATAAGATAAACTTGGAATAAGATAAATAAATTTGACGGCCTCCATGGTCGAGGGGTAAGCCTCACGAATATGAATCCGAAGGTCGCGTGTTCAAATCTCGACCTGCGCAAGTAAATTTTATTTAATTAATTTGTGCTGTTTCACAATTAATTAATTTAAAAATAATACATATTGGTGCGGCGGTTATTCTATTTCCGACAGCAGTTATCCGGAAATGAATGCGATTGCGAAATGAGGAATATGTAAGGAAAAGGACTCACCGAATTCACTTATCACTCCCCATGGCGGCTTGCGTGATTTCGACCGGGCAATTCCGGATGGCGAAAGGGTTTCAGCAAACTGGTTCGGTCCGGACCTCTTCAGCGCTTCAGGGTAGCGGCACTTCAATAGTTCGCGGCGGTGTCTTGATTAGGAATGAAATGCGGATAAAGATTTACTCAGGAGCTTGGACTGGAACGGGGGGGAAGGGGGTTTGAAAGGTAATGAAGGGGGGAACTTCGCAATCGCACCGTGTCGAAGGTATGCTGTGAATAAACTCGCGTGAACATATATTATATTTGCACACGTTCCTTGAAAGAACACCATTCAGATTTGAAACGTTTAGCCATGTTTGTTGACCAGATCTGAATAGCTATTTATTTCCCCACATTCCTCTTCCCCTTCTCCTTCCCTTCCTTAATACCTTCAGCCTCACAATATTCCCCAATCGGGGGTGCCATAGTCTCACTGGCTCCAGGCGGTTGGGAGCAGTAGGGACTCTTGCGGGGTATTCATATAAAAAAACGCTAAGTCTGGTTTTAAGTTAACAATGGCTTAATAATACCAAACTTAGTCTTAATACAAAAAAAGACCAAATATATATATCACAGTATTATTCAAAGAGGTCAACTTTCCAACTAAAACTGCACAGCTGTTCACAATTTAATTCTACATGCCAATGAATCGAAAATGTTTAAGAAATCAAATATTAAGGAATCATGAAGGTCATCTTTACATCTACCAGCACCGCGCAGAGCAGAACTGCACATTATTATCTCAAACATCCGTTGATGTGACCACATGTACTCGTATATTACAATCAAACTAAAAACAAAATATGTTCTCCTTAAAAAGTATTATTAACATCTTCCCACTATATATGTCCATAAATGCGCTAATAAAAGAAAAAATATTATTCTTCAATTACCCCATGCTTTAAAGACTCTAAACGTTATGACAATTAGACAACTTCACGCTTAATTCGCAATCTTTCATCTAATTAAATCGAATCTCCATATTCCCGTACAATCCCTATCAATAATAATACCCAGATCTTCAACAAACCGCACCCTTAATATCACGTTAAAATATTCCTCACACGGATAGAGACATTTTAAGTACTACCCAATTAAACTATATAATCACATGCCGACACCATTGAAACAACCCAAAGAGAATACACATATAATCAAACATAATATTTCAGTCTGGATAAAAACAAAAGGTACAGAATTTTTTCACACCTCAATAACGCGAAATCAAACAAAATGCAATAATATTTACATTAAATATTATTATTATTTGTCTCGTAATATTTTAAATATTCTTTGACATACGAGTAATATTATAATTACTTTGCAGTATTACTAAATGTATCGAAAATGCATGAACTCTTCAGTACAGGTTCTTCCAGTAAGGTGTTGCACTATAATATTATCATATAAATAATTTACCGTACCCACACGCCATTCTTTGTCGACACTACAGTGAGTATAAGCTGCACGTAACAAAATATTTCTTATATTATACAAATTGACTGTATAACAAAAGATGTTTTAACAATTTACTTCTCCCTATTGCAATCATCCATCATTTTCGGTACAATAGGATGGGGAGGTGCACCTGATAAACCTCTACAAATAACTCAAAAACATATTATAAGAATTACGTGTAATAAAAATAAAACATTTCAGCTGACGTATTATAGAAAGAATGTAAGTTATTCAATATGCGTAAACTATTTATTTTACAAACCTTGAAATATGTCTTTAAAAATCGTATTAGTAAAGGGGGTAATAGTATGTTTTATTCTACTCACTGAATTAATGCAAATACACAGCTGTTTCATTCGTCCTCGTACATTCAACCATTTACCAAAAGAAATTCATACGACAAATAAATTATCTTTCTACGTAAAAGGAGTAAAATCATGGCTGAATGATTCTATAAAATCTTCGTTATTTCTTTCTGCTTACTTATAATATAATTCTAAAATTTCCATTATATATTGTACTTTCTAATATTCTAGTACTCTTATTTACTTAAATTACTCACATTATCCACACACAGGCTCTTTTCTCATTTCTTACTATTATAATTTCAACGCGTGTAAAAAAATGTTTATAATTTATGTTCTACTTTATGTTAAAAACTGTGAGAAAAAATAAAGATTTTTTTTTTTAATTCCATATGTTTTAGAATTAAGGTATATTCGAGTACGACGATGACGATGTTAACATCATCGTACTCGGTTTATATAGGTAAGTATGAGCTATTTATTTTAAGTTCAACTTCTTTTTTTTCTTCACGTAAGTTTTCTGTCATCCATCTTTAGATAAAAGCCTGCCTTGTCTCTACTGTACCGGTTCTTATATAACAATGTTTGCGCTCTTTTCTATATTTGCGCTCCAAATAAGAGTACTAATGCAATGCATTTTTTTTTTAAATTACACGTTTTTTGAAGGTATATCTTAATTTGTTAAAGGCCAGCCCTTTTTTCGCTAGTTTCAGCGGGCGCCCCTTCAAACTTTGCGCGCGTGGTCTGCGTTCTAGTTTTCCCGCCGATACCCCGACTCTGTCGAAAAGCCAAAGCTTTATCAATCATCGACAGAGAATCAAAAAGCCACTATTCCCATAATTCCATTAGAACCACCATTGCTGCAGCCTGACAGCTCCCGACAGGGTCGTCCTCGTCCGTTTGACCAGCAAATGACCGGCCCGGTACGCGCCCAAATAAAATGGCCGCGAGAACGTACAATGAATACCAAAAGCAGCCATTAGCGACCGTGGAACGGACCAATTAGCCGCATGAAAATAGTCATCGTACCGGCCTGAATACGTAATACTCTCTCTTTAATGAAAGAGGCAATGAAGATTGATGAAATTTCTAATGGAATTTTCTTAATTTATCGATACGTTTAGATTTTAGTTATTTTTTTAACCAATTTATTGGTGCCTACGCCTTAAGATTGTTATGGCCCTGGGTTGGAGATTTCTAACCTGTGTTTCTACATTACATACATAGTTTATGCAAAGAAAGGAGAGGTAAACAACATAACTTAAGATCAGAGCATTAATGAATGAATCTAATAATTTCTTCAAAAGATTGGTATTCAATTTGTGGTGTCATTATTAATAAATGAATTAAAAGTTAATTTGTAATCACCACTTGTTTCTAAAGTGATCCTTTCCCCGTCAGGAATATACAGAACACTAAAAAATAGTAATATCTAGTATAGACAAATAAATGATAAACATAGAACACAATAATGTAAGAATAGACGAATTATAGACATAAACAAAAAAACATATAATACAAATAAAAAAAGAAAATTATTTTTATTATTAATTTTTATTCGAAAATAAATTCAAGAGACAGCTATTTAAAAAAATATATATTTATTAAAAATAATTATTAATTAACAATTATTATGAATTTGTCAATCATATTTTATAAACCAATAATTCTTTTGATGTAAATAAAGGTTTAAAAAGTTACATATAACTACAACCGGTTTACAATTAAACAAATTTTAAATTTTTGAAATCAGAAAAAATGTTAATAGTCGATTAAATTAAATTTGAAGGTAATTTTATTTATTATCAATAAAACCAATTTAGTTAAAAAATAATTAAAATTCTTTGTTCTGTGGGGTTTTAATATTTATAATGTGTTACCCCAAACAGTCACCCGAACATTTAAATAACAATGTTTTCTTAATTGATTTATATAAATGTGCTACACTGTTTTTGTCGTGTGAATATACTGAGAAGTGGGGGATAAATAATTTACCTTACTTTATTAATTAATGTCATATTAGGATCATTCTTTCGTTTATTCATTTCCTATTGTTCAAGTAAATTTAATTTAAGACCCTTTCTTTCTATACGTAAGGGTTTGGGCTCGCTGTTATCAAACGGGACGTGATTATTCACTTATAGATATTTTGCGAATTACGTTCTTTGAATCTAGTTGACAAAACCCTTATCGTCTGTATTACATGTATTAATTATTAATTATACATCGATTTTATTATTACTAGAACATATATATTTATTACAATTACCAAAACATATATAGTTATTACGATTACTAAAACATATATAGTGATTATTAATAACTTTTAATAAAAATACAGTTTAACTAATTATAATAATACAAAATAAAGAATTAATTTAAATAATTTTGTTTTTATGGAGATCTACATATTAAGAGGAACGGTAGCGGTGCCTGTTTCATGTATAGCTAAATATTAGATTTGAGGCCAAAATACCTATCCAAACTGAATGATATATTTTTATTAAATTAAAGGTTTCGTAAATATCTAGTACGCATTAAAAATATTTTATATATTTTTGTTTTAAATTAATTGTGGATTAACCACAATTATAAAATAGCCTTGAATGCCAAAACAGCTGTCACAAAAATAAAATCTGAAATACTTGCGAACCTAATAATAACATTAATAAATTTGATTTACATTAGTCTATAATTGATGATTGATAATAATTATCTGGAGTTAGGACTAATCTTTGACACTGTTGTTGACGCAAGTGACAGGCGGGGAATGGGGTTTACCAACCAACTACTATAAATATCAACATCAACCAGTTACACTAATAACTAATATACTTTCTAACAACTAAATATAAGATATCAACCGCCATGACTACATTTGATTGTTTATTCCGTTATGCTTCATCCTATGAGATTAAATCGCTCTGGAGAATTAACCGTTACGTCTTTAAAACAAATCCCCGACCGGTGGACTTAATTAAGTTTGCCTGTTTTTCTGATTACTTCCCTTTCTTCCTACGGGAGGTATATTCTTTATTGTCCTCCCGTCTTCCCGTTTGCCAAGCATCTTCGTCTCTCGCCTCTTACCTGGACCGAAATATAATTTAACAATCTTTAAATCGTTTTCACGTCTTCTACAAAATTACTTTTTTTATATTCTCCACCAAAGTTTTAGATGAGATAATAGTCATGCAAAGAATGGACAGTGAAGATGTTTTATAAGATTTTATTGACTTCTAGAAGATTTTGACATTTTAATAAGATAATATGTAAGATATCAAAATAAATATTGTGGATTATGATCTTAGTCTTCCTCGCCAGGACATCGCGTGCTGGGGCGAACTGGGTTTTGGATGGAGGCTTTTCAGCGACTCTATATTTCAACTTGAAATTGTAGTCGATAACTTCTATGACGATGTTTTTAAAATACTGACGTCGTAAGTAAAAACACTCTCTTGAGACTCTCAAGGAAGATACTGTGTTTTTACTTACCACAGCAGAACACTAGTCAGTTCTTTTTATGATGATTCCCTCTCATACTAAGGAATCACCTTTCTAAAATACCCACATTCAATTGAACTTGGCTGATATGTATATGTATGTTTTTTTGTATTAACGAACCATTGTCCAAATAACAGCACATATATTAGATAATACATGAAAAAAGCAATGGTAAAAATAGGACATAAATATGTACAGTATTTGAGAGAGCATTCAAGTCAAAGCGTGAACAAGGCTTTGATAGAGTCAATGTTGTAAGATATTATTATTAGATATTATTCGAAGTTTATTTTCGTAAAGCCTGACAAAATTCATTTAGACTAGTACCAAAAAATTCAAGGCCCTGGCTTGAGTTAACAAATCTCGACATTATGGACAAATGCGAATGGTACCCATAATAGATATATCATCTAGTTTTCATATATTAATTTTTGTGAAATATGAAAGATGTTCTTGGCTGTGAAAAAGTTCAGTTAATATGTGGACTAAACTTTCAAGACAGAGAAGATCCATGTTTTTGCAGTATTGCAATTTGGCTTCCTGTAAGAGACTAAAAAAATTACTGCGATAGTGGAAACTCGGGAATAAGGAGTAGAACAACCACCTGCATTCGCGAACTTTAAAAAAATAATTACCTACCGAAGTTACGCGTTCTCGGCACTTCTTAAATCATGAAGTTTCGTGTTTAAATAACAATTTTAATGACAGTAACTTTAATGATGAAAACTTAATTAAGTTTATTTATTTAACAAATTTCTTAAGATACGGAGCTTTTGTGTATAAGTTTGCTTAGATTCAGGCGAATCTATTTAACTTAGTTATGAGGAAAATTTAAGTTTGTACCTTTTAAATTTCCCATCAAACAAACCACATTTAAACAACAGTAACTCAAGTTAATAGATCTACATACATTCATAATTTGGCATCATATCTCTTTGTAAATACGGAGCTTTATTGTGAAGGTTCATAAACTGAACAATCTTCTGATGTCGGTGCTTCATTTTTCAAAATCTTTAATTTAATTTAAATTTATTCAAACGGGGGTGTGTCCCTGGAGGTATACCTGATATTGTCTTTTTGGTATGCAGTACAATAGTTGCAACTGCCTGGAGCCGGTGAGACTATGGCATTACATATTTCGCTCCGGAACGTTTTGAGTAGTTGAGAGGTAGAGGCGACTGTCTTGTATAAAGCACTATAGGATTGTGTTATTATTAATCATTATGTCCTCATTACAGTGTTTTATTAACTATTTACTTGTAAGAATACATAATATTGTTTTCTCCCTCTAATACTTAATTCTCTTTTCTCTCTTTTTCTGTAATATATCCAGTCTCTATATATCGATACCTAAGTTCAATAGGGAACTAATTCAAAATACTTAATTTTGAGAAAACTGGATTTGAAAGTAAAGACATCGCTCCGGTGTAAAGTTATTTTGTCCACCTATAACATAACAGATGTAACATGTAAATAATTTATCAACCCATCATATCATAGGTGTAAATGGCTACATTTATTAAGTTCCAAACGGAAACATTTGACATGTTTCTCCATTGAACTAAGAATGTGCTGATTTCATTATAATTCCATAAAGAATAATCTGACTACGTAATTAGGACGAATTAGACTTATTTTTTATTGAAACATGAGAAGGGAGAGTTTCTTTACCACTTTACTATTGAACTAAGGTATCGATATAATATTATTATTCTACTATATAGTATTATTCTTTAGTAATTATATTTGCCCTGACGAACTTAATCTAAGCGAAACCGGTTGGGGTAAGAATACAATAAGTAATTTAATATAAGTGTTTGTTTTATTAAATAAGTAAAACTATCTTATACAATGGAGTAAGAAACTTGTTAGCTGATTTATACTGTTTATTTGGCCACAACAATCAGCGGAAGATGATAATACTGCGGCCATTTTCAAACCGTAAAAAACTACACATAGCCTACCTATCGTTATAATACAATACACACCACTGGTGGTCTCTCACGGACGAAAAACGAATATTGCTATAATTTAACAAATCAATTATTTTTTGGAAAATCTTGAAAGAAATCACGTTTCTTTTCTTAAAAAGTGCTAGCTGTTCTATAAAACATTTTACAATATACACGTTAATAAAATTATGTTCAAAATTATATAATTAAGTATCAGATACAAGGTTTTATATTTCTTATGTGTTTCGTATAACCATACCTACAAATTACAATACTGCTTACACTGCTCTAATAAGGAAATAGACATATTCAATGACACAATTTTTTTTTTAAATGTTTTACCATTAATATCAATCTGATAATGTGATGATGGCCTTTATTAAGTATCAAAACAGTGTACCATCAGCTCAAGTGACAATAAGGAGTTAATTTATACACCTACTTTATGATATGTTTTCGACCTTTCACTTCCTTTTCATTCTTATTATAATATTTGCGAGATAATGTTGTTTGTTGTTATTTATTGTACTTATTGATTATTTTTGCCATGTAAACATTCATATATGCAAGTTTTAGGCATATAGCCTGTTTTATGTACTAAAATATATATTTTTAAATACTTATATAATATACACTTATATAATAATACTCACGTATAATAATACTCATAAAATAATAATAATAATATTTATTTGAAACACATGTTATTTTACAAAAATATTTAAGAAGGCTTTGACTGTCCAAATCCCGTTTTAGGACAGTCAAATTGATATGTTTAGTTCATATTAATATACATATACATGAAATAATATAAAAGAATCCATGTGGTAAATTAAAAAAAAATAATAATAATATTTTTTGTTTTATTTTTGTTTTTAAAGTATATTGCTTTTTTAAAATTTATTGTAGAGTAATAATGAATTACATACGAGATATAAAAATTTAAAGTATAAAGTTTAAAAGTTTAAAGTATGATATGCATGTTTTAATTTAGTGTAGAGTATTAATGAATGACATATGAGATGAAAAGTTTAAGTATAAGTATAAAAGTTTAAAGTTTGATATGCATGTTTTAATTTAGTGTAGAGTATTAATGAATGACATATGAGATGAAAAGTTTAAGTTTAAGTATAAAAGTTTAAAGTATGATATGCATGTTTTAATTTAGTGTAGAGTATTAATGAATGACATATGAGATGAAAAGTTTAAGTATAAGTATAAAAGTTTAAAGTATGATATGCATGTTTTAATTTAGTGTAGAGTATTAATGAATGACATATGAGATGAAAAGTTTAAGTATAAGTATAAAAGTTTAAAGTATGATATGCATGTTTTAATTTAGTGTAGAGTATTAATGAATGACATATGAGATGAAAAGTTTAAGTATAAGTATAAAAGTTTAAAGTATGATATGCATTTTTTAATTTACTGTGGAGAAATAATGAATTACATATGAGATGTAAAATCTTAAAGTATAAAAGACTAAAGTATTATATGATTTTTTTTCAATTAGGGTTGAGTAATGATGAATTACAAATGAGATATAAAGGTTTAAAGTATAAACTTTTAAACGTTAAAAGCATATAAGTTTAATGTATGATATGCATGTTTTAATTTAGTGTAGAGTATTAATGAATTACATATGAGATGTAAAAGTTTAAATATAAAGTATAGAAGTTTGGAGTACGTGAGTATTAGTTGATTTCATGAGAACGGGTCGCTTCGCCGACTCGTTTTTATGTAAATCGGCTCGCATGTGGAACAAGCTACCGGCATCTAATTAATCCGGGCCTATTCAAAGCCCGCATGAACAAATTCCTTCCTACAGGCCCTCCCTAAGCCGCCTCAAAACGCTGCCCAACCGAGTAGCGGTATTTGTAGTTTTTTTTATTATTATTTTTTATTAGTTTCTATGTAATGTTAATATTATAAGGTAAGGTATAAATATTAAAAATACATATATATTATAGAATTTTATCATAGTCCTTCTCACTAGGAGATCCTGTGCTGAGGAGGACCAGGTTTTGCACAAAGGGGTTTCAGCGACTTCTATATTTCAACTTCAAGTTTAGGATAGGGTTTTTCCAGTAATTTCTATGACGTTTTTTTTTTAGAACAGTGGTCAGTTCTTCTTCTGGTAATTCCTTAAGTCATGTTTTGCTGCACTTAATGTAATTATTGATTGAATTACTTTTTTTGATATTAAGTGGGAGTTTGTTATATAATTTTACAGCTAAAAATTCAGAGCTCTTTGTCCAAAAGTAGTATTGCATTTAGGTATATTTATATTATCCAGCTGCTTTGTTCTGGTATTATGATCATGAAGAGTCATATGCATTTTTTCATTTTTAAGATGATGAACTAGAATATTTTTGGCAAAGATTTTTTGAATACTTGGAACGTTGAAATGTTTAAAAGTTTCCGTTGTTGACGTCCATATGGGGAGCTTTAAAATGGCCTTTAAGATGCATTTCTGGATTGTATGTAACGGTTTCATGCAATTTGATGCAGCTGAGCCCCATCCTAAAATTCCATATTCCAAATGAGAGTGACATAAAGCATAATATACTCTAATTAAATCCTTGATTGACAGGGTATTTCGTAATTTCTCGAAGAAGTAGATGAGTTTTATTAACTTTTTTGATGTTTCGTTAAGATGTACATCCCAGCGGAGTTTATCATCCATTAAGATTCTAAGATATTTAATGTTTTTAGCTTTGGTTATAGGCGGGCAAGTGCACTGAGGTAATTTTTTGACATTCATGTATTTTAAGTGTGTGATCATTCATTGGTTGGCCTCTTTTGTTTATTGAAAATGTTAAATATTTAGTTTTACTCACATTTAATGTAAGGGAGTTCGCTTTTAACCAGTTTTGAAATACAGCCAAGCCATGCTCTGCCTCTTTAAAGGTATTTATCCATTCTTGTTCATGAAAAATAATAACAGTGTCGTCTGCAAAGCTAATTATGTCTCCTTTGATTTGAAGATTGATAAGATCATTTATATAAATGAGAAAGAGTATTTAATTATAGAGTAGCAGAGTATATAATTATACTTTAATTTGGTACTTTCGTATTTGTTTCGAGTTCTTGGGATTCTTATTTATTATATCGCTGTAAAGCGGCCTTTAGGTGATTATGCTATCAAAATTAACGTAAAATATTACATTACGAAAAAAGTAGATGACCTCCGCTGAAATTCTTCCGGGTCGACTGAACTGTAAAGGTTCAACCATGGTTTTATGCAGTAGATAGATAATATATACACCCCGTTTAGGTACCGTTTATATTAGCGTAGGTATTATGGATCCTGTGGATTTAGTCTAACAAAACGGCTATTAATGAACGCTGAGCAAACTCGTCTCAATTTCAATGTTTCCCAATGGGTGCCGAATTAATTGGTGTTCCGATATTAAACTGCGACTTTACGCTTTAGGAGCCATCGAGTCAAACGGTTTTATCGTGTGACATCCGGTCATAGCAGCCGTTAGATTAAATCTGATCTTTTTTACATTTTTCCCGGCGCTACATTAAAAGAAAGGGCCAGCTTTGGGGAGCAATCAAACTGGTCCCGGAGGGAGGTTCGTTTCGTTTCGTTTCGTTCCGTTTCTTTTCTTCTCCTTTAGTTTCCGCCATCAGCCGCTAAGGAATTGGGTAGATTAGATGTAAGAACGGCCACCAGATGTTCCTTCTTTCGGCAACGACATTTTTCTTAATTTTTTGAAGGCACAATTTTTTTTAATAACATGCGGTACGGTGTAACTTTCAATTGCGAGTACGAATCGCATACATTCAATGAAATAATTGATTTCATTGAAAACATTCAATGAAATAATTGATTTCATTGAAAACATTCAATGAAATAATAGATTTCATTGCAAACACTCAATGAAATAATTGATTTCATTGAAAACATTCATTGAAATAATCGAAACTTCATTGCAAATATTGAATCAACTAATTGATACTTCATTACAAATACTGAATCAAAGAATCGATACTTCATTGCAAATATTTAATCAAATAATCGATACGTCATTAAAATTACTGAATCAAATAATCGATACTTCATTGCAAATATTGAATCAAGTAATCTTAACGTCATTGCAAATATTGAATCAACTAATCGATACTTCATTACAAATACAGAATCAAATAATCGATACTTCATTACAAATATTGAATCAAATAATCTAAACTTCATTGGATATATTGAATCAAATAATCCATACTTCATTACAAATACTGAATCAAATAATCGATACTTCATTACAAATATTGAATCAAATAATCTAAACTTCATTGGATATATTGAATCAAATAATCCATACTTCATTACAAATACTGAATCAAATAATCGATACTTCATTACAAATATTGAATCAAATAATCTAAACTTCATTGGATATATTGAATCAAATAATCCGTACTTCATTACAAATATTGAATCAAATAATCGATACTTCATTACAAATATTGAATCAAATAATCTAAACTTCATTGGATATATTGAATCAAATAATCCATACTTCATTACAAATACTGAATCAAATAATTGGTACTTCATTGCAAATATTGAATCAAATAATCGATACTTCATTGCAAACATTGAATCATGTAGATCAGTGATGACGAACCTATGTGCCCGCGGGTCGGGCACTGATCCGCGCAGGATTTTTATAAACTTATTTTTTATATCAAAGAGAGAACGGATAATCAAAAATATTTTAAAAATAAAGTATATCTATCTAATGTCGAATGGAATATGTTTTGCGATAGGAATATGTTTTGAATCATCTGAAATGAACGAGGTGTAGGCTTGTATAATACGATATGTGGAAAAAACCGATTGACTTGATTCAATTCGAGAGCATTTTTAATATTCCGATTCAAGCTTCGAAATCGAATGTGATAGTTTGAGATTTCTAATCTGGTTCTTTCTCCTCGGAAGGGTTAGAAAGATAATAGCTTCGGTTTTAGGTATGGTGAGATCATTTGACATTCAAATGAAATGGTTTTATTAGTCCTCGACCACTGAATAGCTAATCCCTTGAAGTGTGATCTATACCATTTTGAAAGTAAACTGATCTCGCCAATTTACTTATTAAGACATAAAAAAGTTTATCTGTTTAAAAAGCAATTTCGATATTCGAAAATGTATGTTTGTTCAAGAAATAAATTCGATATTTGAAAATGTATGTTCGTTCAAGAAATAAATTCGATATTTGAAAATGATTATCTGTTCAAGAAGCAATTTCGGTATTTGAAAATGTTTTTTTTCTGTTCAAGAAATAATTTCTATATTTAAAGGGGGATTTTTGTTCAAGAAGTGATTTCGATATTTTAAAATGTTTTTCTGTTCAAGAAATAAATTCGATATATGAAAATGTTTATCTGTTCAAGAAGTAAATTCTGTATTTTAAAATGATTACATGTTCAAGAAGTAATTTCTATGTTTAAAAGGGGGTTTTTTATTCAAGAAGTATTTTCGGTATTTGAAAATGTTCGGTCGATTTCATTTGAAATAAGTAAACATAGTGCTACGAAGCAATTTCGAATGACGCATTATGTAATTTTTTTAGTTCTTGTGGTCAGGTAATCTTAACTTGAATGCCACCGAATATAGCCTAGAGCTGTAAATAAGCTGGCGTTTAAGTTCACAGCGATTTTTAAATCGTGCATTATAGGTACAACTTTTGAACAGTATTTAATCCAAACCTAGTTCAGCTAGTAAGTAAAACTTCATATTTTTGACCTTACCATATAATGTTAAAAAAAAATTACATTTATATTTGTTTAGTATCATAGCAAGATTATCATTTAAATTATTAGAATTTTTCATGCATTTGTCTGCACTCTCATAGTTAATCATTATATTATAACAACCGTTTCATTGATATGCTTGGTGTAACTCTAAGTGACCATCTCAAGTATGGGGGCTCCATCGAAGCCAGAGTAAAGTTCCCTCTCAGAAGCTGGGCATACTGTACAGAGCCCGCAGATATTTTAATAGTACACAACTGCTGACTCTGTACAAATTTGTACCTCTGGTCGGGTTCCCTAAATATCTGAAAAAATCCCTGACTCTGTTGAGAAACGGGCGGTCCGTTTGATGGATTCGCCCATCTTAACATACGTATTGAAACATTTGGAGCACAGACGTCAGGCGGGAATGCTGTCCTTGTTCTACCGGTATCTAATGGCTGAGGAACTAGCGTCATTGATCCCTTCATCACCGGTGCACAGTCGAGAAACACGCCAAACGCGCGCCCAACATTTGTACACGATTGACATCTGTCACATGAAAACAGGACGCTTCTACGACTCGTTCTTGTGTTCAATATATCGGATATGGAATGATCTGCCGGCCTCTGTGTCTCCTCCCTCCTACAGCATGTGTCTCTTCAAAACTCAGGTTCACTCCGTCATATCCTCTAAAAGACCCCCACACAGCATCCCCAAAGATCACATAGGCCTTGAGGGAATTATTTTCCTCAGAGCCTCCTGTATGCAGTTAGATTTGCGTTCTATTTCCCTTGTTTCTTTTTATCATCTAACATCTGTACCAAATGAAAACTAAACCAGGAACTATGAACCCTTTAAACATTTTGATCTGGATTATTAATATTTGCCTACTTTCCAATATTAATTTTTAAAATACGATATTCTTAATAATGTGTAAATGTATGAAAACACTAAATAAAATAACCCATATTCACCAAAATCCAATTAATAATAATAATTAATCGTTATACATACATGTACCATAAATCCAAGACTAACAACCTTGGGCCAAAACGAGGACTCCCGGAGCAGTCAATATTAAAACTTTTTTTGTTGTTGTTTTCTTTATAAATTACCGTCAATAAACACAAGACGCCAATTTTTGCAAATACGTTTTATGCAATTCGCGTGTTGTTCGTTTGGTTCCCTACCTAATACGTGTTATTTCACATGTAATTAAAATAAAAGTATTGTAATTTATGTTACGTTCCATAGCGGTGGATACTCTCAGTACTCGGTACAACAGATCAATAAATTCCGATTCTGTTAGGGACTCATTCAATTTGCGTCAAGTTAATGCCGTAAGTAGTGGAATCGCTAGAATCAAGCGCCCCATCGCGGTGCGGTAACCGCGCGTACTAACAAGGCGTTACGCGTAAAAAGCCCGTTATTTTTTTTTATTGTGTCGTTAAATAGCGCGGACCGCGTAATTTACAGCCTTCGCGCGTAAAACTCCAAGAACCGGTGGCGTCTCAGAGCCCCTGACCCGGAGGGAGAGTACGCCCGAAGTTAACAGGATATTAAATGCCTTTTATCATGATTTCTAAAAAGTTGAGGCAGTAATTTATATATGGCTAGGTGATTCGTTTGCACTTTACGATGTCTCGAATGATGCTGTCTCCTTAATGGCAAGACGGTTTTTGTGAAGGAGGTAACTTTAAAAGTTAAATGCAAACTTTGATGACTGTAGACATTAAGTAAGTCAAATGAGTCATAGTCATCATCATCGGTGGTGCAATCCTTGAACAATCCTGTCTGGCTCGTGGAATCGCCTTCACTCTGCTGCTTCCATCCAGTTACATGTCACCTAACTTAGTAAAATCTGTTAGTCCATTTTTTTCACAAATTGAGATAGATATAAACCCCGTCTTCTGAATTTTTTTAAATTACTACGAAAACCTCATATCCGTAAGATAACAGTAACAGATATACAAGGAATAAAATTGAAAATTAAAACATTAAATATGAAATTTAAAAAATATATATATGTATTAGGGTGACAGAGCTGAATATTCAAAGTATTAGAAAATTTTGTAAAATGAGGAAGTCAGAATAATAGAAGAGAATGTATGTAACGATGTATAAAAGTGAATGACGCAAAAAGTGTATGCAAAGATCGAGTTGTTTGGCGGTCCGTCCTCTCTGCGTACCCCTGCGGAGAAACGGAGTGATGGTTAGTTAGTTAGTTAGTTTTAACGGTTGGAAAAAGGCGATATTTCTAATTTCATTTTAATAAATGCCAATCTAATTTAAAAATACATGTATAATAAATATGTTTCTTTTCAAAAACATTATGTTTATCGTATTGCGTAATAATACTATCATTATTTCGAATTAATAAATCATCCCTCTCCAGGTCTCCAGCCTCCCTCTTCCCCTTAATTCGTAGAACGCCATTTAATTTATTTTTTAAATATTTTTAATTAAGTTTTGAAAATGGCGATAAACGCCGAAACAGAATGAATGTCACAATGAATAACAACAATGGCATATACTCGTATTAGAAACATTACTTAACACATACGAGTACAACAAGGAACCACAGATACATTTGGAAAAAAATTCTTATACTGTGGTACTAAACTCTACAAAATAATCCCAATTTCCTTTAAAATTCTCAACAACCATAATAAATTTTAAAATCGAATAAAACCCTGGATACATTAGGGAGATCTGAAATAGAAAATGTATTAACACCAATTACAGACTAACAACGAAACAACTCAACTGCCCTTAAAACACCTCAACTTATAATTATTTTTATTTTTTTCATCAAGCACATCAATTTAATGTAATGTAATTTCATATTTTGTAAATGAAATCCTCAGCACGAGAAATCCCGGTGAGGATATCATTATTTGTTATTTTGTTATAAAAAAAAGAACATAATTAAACATTATTATTAATAAAAAAAGGTAATTACTTAGAGACTCAATATAACATTATTAAATATATATATATATATATATATATATTATTATTCATTTACTTTAAATTTAAAAAAAAGTCATAGAAAAAGTCATATTTTCCAGACACTACTTTCTCCCACAGAGCAAATAATTCATAGAGATGCCCTAACACGTAAGGGGGAGACACCTAAATAAGAGGGGCGAGCAGTGAATTTAAGTAAAACAGCAAATAAATCAAAAGTTTCGGCTTTTTTACAAAAACTTAATACTTGTTAGTGAAATTAGTTTGACCCTTTTTATAAATGTTTTGTAATTTGCTTACCGCATTCAAAATCACGCAATACAAACGTAGACGGCAATGAACTAGACTGACAGGAAAATGGGTGTCAGGTGACCTTTGCCTCCAACCGTCGAAATAGCACTTAGTCTATTAATTCTGACATCAGTGATTTCCCCCAATTCTCGGCTTCAAATATTATTTTATCGAAATGATTTAGTTGCATCGTTATACTTCACAAAATAGACTAAGAAGAAGATGGAACAGAACTGGAAAGTACTTAGACATTCAAACCCGGTTATTAATACAGTCATACCAGTGGTTTGTTTTACTACACTGCGCACGCTTTTGATAATGCGACCTCTAACCAAGAATAAACCCTCTAATTAATTTTCAATAAATCTGTAGATCACCAATAAAGGAGGCACTCCCTTTGACGATCCAATCGGGTAGAAAGTTCTAGAGATCGGTTTTCTGAATGATATTCTCTCATGCAAAAATCGGACCCACCGCCAACTTTGCACTAAGGCTCGTTTGAAAATCAAAAATTCGGAAAAAACTTTTCTTTTGATGATTACGTCGATTTCTCAGAAAATATATCTGCTCCAATCAACTTCTAACCCGTGAACCGTCACTTCATTCGCGAAATTTTTCCGAAAATATCACTTATTTATGGGTTCATATTTATTATTACCTACCTCAGAACAGGTCTAGTAAGGTAAGTAATGTAAAACATAGAATAGTATAATTTATTTATTTTATTTATTTATTTCTTAAAGTTTAAGAAAAAATTCGCAAAAAATGTATCCTTACTGGGGTACCCCGTTCTAAGGTCACATTATATTAAATATATTATATTAACACATGTAAAATTTTAAACTTTTCACAATTTAAATTATTATAAATATTTGTAACAGTAAATAATACTTTATACTTAAAATCACAAAAAAATCATGTTTCAAATAAATAACTACTCTTCTTTTGCCAATAAGCTTGTAATAAATATAATATCAATGACAAATAGGATTTAAACAGTAAGTGCAATATCATGGAATGTGCAGTGTTTTCTATTATTGTGTCCTCTGTGTGGAAAATTATATCTTCTCAAGCGATAAATTTGTAATTTAACGTTTTAATCTGGAGTGACCTACAAGGTAAGTATGTTTCTGTATCTGTTTGTACATAATAAGATAAACCCTAGCAAGTAGTATTTGTACAGCGCTCTTGAGGTGATTTTTCACAAAAACGGCGTTATACAAGTCATCCAACTATCATTGATTTATCGACCCAGAAAATACTCTGTTATTAGGTTAATTACTGTTTGCGGTTTCAATTTTTATTGATGTTTCTCCTCTCTAAAATATATTCTGGGTATTAGTCATATTAGTAGCCTTTCCAACAGATGGAAAACAATTTTGCTTATAATGGCATATAACCTCTTATACTGTCATATCAGCAATTCGAGGTTTTAGAAAAAAATTCTCATGTCCCCTTCTCATGACAAATTTACAAAAGGCGTGTGCACGGATCTCTCCTTGTTCCGGGATGCACAAACTAATCTACCTTTAGTAATTCCCCTTGGAAGAATGATCATGCTCTTAAGTGAACAAACGCCTGATGTCGACAGTTTCCGCGTGAATATTGTTCAATTCAAAATGCTAATAAGAATGTAACGAGCGTTGCCTAATTAAGTAATGTACATTTGTTATTGGAATAAATATTGCAAAAATTTAAGACTACAAAAAGATATATTTTATTTAATCCGATTTTGGTAAAATCATTTTGTGGCACCATTTAATACAATTTTTTTTGTCTCATTTCTCTTCGATAAATAATATAATTTCATTATAAACCACTAGATTAAGCAACCAAATTTTTTGAAATAAAATAAGCGTTTTAATACCGACCGGTTTCGCTTAACACAAGCATCATCGGGGTACAAAATTAAACTTTAACTTTTCATCTTAATTTTGTACCTGATAATGTTTGTGTTTAGCGAAACCGGTCGGTATTAATAAAAATTAATCGATTTCGTGGTTATAAACAATGCGAAAATAAAAACTCTTTTTTTTTTCAAACTTAAAATTTTATCGAACGTTACTGAGAAATGTGCGAAAAAAGTTAACAATTGGATTCATGCATTTCTAGTAGTTCTCTAGTTTTATTACGACTAAATATATGCGTTATCTATTTGAGTTAGAACAAAAACGTTGTCACAAAGTTTTACACTTGAGACTTACCATTTTTATAAAACTTAACGTCCGGTTAATTTTGATTGATGGAAGCCTTGCGATATAAACGTTTTGTGCATGAACGTTGCAACTATGTTAAAATTTTAATTCTTCATACTGAAAAAGCTTTCTTGCATGCTTTCTTGCAAGCTTTCTTTTCGTGGCCGCATTAGGTGCTGATATCGTTAATAAAAACGACTTTGCTTCATTCATGGAATTTCCTGTAACTTTAAAACCATATGTAACTACTTTTGACGGTTTTCGTGGATGAGTGGTTACGATCCTCGGCTACGAATCCGGAGGTCGCGGGTTCAAATTCCGCAAGTGAATTTTATTTGATTAGTTTGTGTTATTTCACAATTTATAAATTAAAAATAATAATAATAATGTTTTACTATCTTTTTTTAAACAAAATAATAAATAATGATCTCCTCACTGGGATTTCAATTTTGTTATTTAAATAAATAATGTAGTCAGTCCACTTTAAAGAAGTAGTATATTTTCGGCATGTTCCAGAATAAAACCAAGATAAATTTGCACATACAAACTCTGTTCGATTCACAAGATCCTAATTACAACCTACATTCCACCAACCTACAACTAAAACAACTTTTGGACAAAGAAATTTAGAATATTTCTCTATAAAAGTATTTAACATCCTCCCTCTAATAATAAAAACCATTACAAAATTAACAGACTTCAAAAGAAGTATTAAAATATGGATTATGGACGCGGGAAGGAAGAATATAGATATGATGTTGCAACCGAACAGAGTTTAACGCTCCCGGTTCTGCTAGATTTTAGATTTTTTTATCATTTATTGCGTTTCAATTTTCCTCTAGTAATATTTTAACATAATTATGAAAACTTACGTAAAAAATTAAGCAAACCTACAAAAAACCTGACCTAATTTATAATCCATACATGAAACCATGTACAAAGTGACCTTAGGACGTGGTACCCCAGCAAGGTCACATTTTTTCGGCTTTTGTAAAACATTACGAAATAAATAAATATAAATAAATAAATATGACGGAATTGAACTTTAAACCAGTCTCCTTTAGAAAACCGTAAAAAAGACTGATCGAATCTGCCTATCCATAATTATCAACTGTATCATTGACTAACTATTCTACAACTCATCCAATTCAACATGCCTCCCCGTAAGACTCCGAAAATATGAATTGCTGTTCCTCAATCAAAACTATACTAATTATATAATGTTATCCATACTTTTATCAGAGTTTCAAAATTCTTTCAGTAAGATTAATTCTGTGGCATAAAATTATATTTCAGCGCATTAATAACTCTATATAAAATATAAATAGACTAGAGCACACTTAGAATACTCGTCTCAACTTTAATGCAGGATTAATGTTTCCTAGGCATACAAACAAATATGGACAAAGAACTTTAGATCACATGATTCCTAGCCGTATGTTATACCCGTTGAAATAAAAAAAAATAAAAACTGTAATTAAACTAAACAGTTAATAAATATTTTGAAAACTTGGCTAAATAAATTAAGTAAATAAAAATAAATACCATTCTCCTTTGTCCCAAATGCCGAAACTTGTCAACTCAAGTTAAAGCATTGAATTTTTTGGTGTAAAAAGACTAAATGATTTTTGTCAGTCGTTACGCAAACAAATATGATATTTTCCATGAATAAAACTCAATTCAGACCTGTCAAAACCTTCTTCAGGCATTGACATAACATTATCTTTCTTACGTACATTTTTTTGTCGTACATATTCTTTAGGAATTTATATGTGCTCTCCTTTCACTGTCATTTCTTTTTATTTTTCCATTCGCGTGAATATTTTGAATAGAAAACTAATTATTAATTGATAAACTAAAGTTCTTAAAAACTTAAGACAAGATTTTTGTGCATAGCGCAAAGGGTAACAATTATTTTATAAACAATAATTATT
>JAHDVE020010054.1:0-25384 GCA_022606495.2 Halesus radiatus | reverse complement strand
GAGTGCAGGTGGTTTTCAGCAGTACCTGCGGAATATATTATATTATTTTAACACATTACATATTTTAGCGATTGACAAAAAGGTCACTGGTCAGCTGTTCATTCCGGAGTCCGGAGTGCAGCTGGTTTTAAGCAGTACCTGCAGAATATATTATATTATTTTAACACATTACATATTTTAGCGATTGACAAAAAGGTCACTGGTCAGCTGTTCATTCCGGAGTCCGGAGTGCAGGTGGTTTTAAGCAGTACCTGAAGAATATATTATATTATTTTAACATATTACATATTTTAGCGATTGACAAAAAGGTCACTGCTCAGCTGTACATTCCGGAGTCCGGAGTGCAGCTGGTTTTAAGCAGTACCTGCAGAATATATTATATTATTTTAACACATTACATATTTTAGCGATTGACAAAAAGGTCACTGGTCAGCTGTTCATTCCGGAGTCCGGAGTGCAGGTGGTTTTAAGCAGTACCTGCGGAATATATTATATTATTTTAACACATTACATATTTTAGCGATTGACAAAAAGGTCACTGGTCAGCTTGCTCCATTCCGGAGTCCGGAGTGCAGGTAGGTTTAAGCAGTAAATTCTTGCGGAATATATTATAATATTTTAACACATTGCTATTATTTTAGCGGGATTGACAAAAAGGTCACTGGTCAGCTGTTCATTCCGGAGTCCGGAGTGCAGGTGGTTTTAAGCAGTACCTGCGGAATATATTATATTATTTTAACACATTACATATTTTAGCGATTGACAAAAAGGTCACTGGTCAGCTGTTCATTCCGGAGTCCGGAGTGCAGGTGGTTTTCAGCAGTACCTGCGGAATATATTATATTATTATTAAACATTACATATTTTAGCGATTGACAAAAAGGTCACTGGTCAGCTGTTCATTCCGGAGTCCGGAGTGCAGGTGGTTTTCAGCAGTACCTGCGGAATATATTATATTATTATTAAGGAGCCGAAAATATGCAAGAAAAAAAAATGGGTATTTAAATTACCTAAAACTTGACTAAAAATGCAAAATATTGGATTCGCTCAAATAATTAAAATTAAAATATTTTTTTTCGTTAGGAAATTATGCCTTTTATCAGTAACCATATACTTGCAAATCCAAAAACTTCTCTCAACATCTAACAAACTGATGTAAGAGGGGCATATTTAAGGTTTAGAATAATTTTTGTTTCTAAATCAGGCACATTCACATTATTTTCAAAATCACTGAGTAAAATTTCTTTAGAACAACATAACCGATTTAACTATAACTCCAAAGACTTTTTCGCAAAACGATTCAAATCTATTTACCAGATCAACTGACTACTAACGAAACCGATGTACTTTCTAAACTTAATAGTGTTGCAGATATGACAGAATAATGTGTTTATAAATATTAAATGTTTCTTAGTTCCGTATTTTCAAAAAGTTTTTTCGAGTGTGATAGAGCGACGAACGATGAATCGGCCAGATCGTCAAATACACTTTTAAATTCATCGTAATTGTTATTATAGAATATAGCTTCGTCAAGTCTTGTGCCCCAACGAGTAATACTTGGTTGTGTAAGTAATTGAAGATTTTGAAATTTGTCTTTGTAAAATTGAATGCGTGTTGGAATTTTTAGATTTTTTTAAAAATGGTTAATTAGGTCATTTACCATGGGAAATGATGCCATCTCATATATTCTGCAACTATGTTTATGCCGTGAGCCAAACAGGTCACATGGGTTAAAGTGCAACAAAATATTTAAAAAAAATTGTCATGCCTTTACCACATAAGGTGCGGCATCAGATAAAAACAAAATAAACTTTTCAGATGGGATAACATCAGACAGGAAAAAAATGTCAGTGAGTCTTGCACGAATCTCGTTATCGATAAAATAATATTTTTTTTTAGTTGCTTCGAAGCAAAAATACATGATTTCCGTGGATTAAAACTATACTACGTATAACTCAAACTAAGAAATATTTTACAAAAATCTATGCTACTGCAGGTTTACTATGTTTAGAATAATCAATTCTACAATATGAAATAATAGACTGCGGAGGAGCTATTGAAACAAACTTAACCTCACTGGAAATAGTCCAAAGAAGACTCGTAAATGGTTCTAAAAAACATTTAATTATTCAACCCGTGAGTTATTCAACGAATTTAAAGTTTCAGCTTTAAATATATATACCTAAACATTAGGGGTGTAACGGCGATATTTCCCTACATACCCCGCACTGAATTTCAAAAGTTACCGTATTACTATTAATATAGAATATAATATATAATAAAAATGTGTATGCTTTTATCCCTACGCAAACAAAGAATATGTAAAAATGATCAATATTGACAAAGTTGCCAAGGTTGAAATATGGAAAAAAAATAATGATGCGCTTTAAAGCGATTCTGGCGGCACGTATATGCCGCTACCCCCGCGGTGAGCGCCCCTGGCATACAGCGAGGGCAACCAACCGACCGCCTCGACCCACCATCCGCCGCGAAATCAATTTATCTTGTCGGTTGCCACGACGGAGGGCGCGATGGAGGGCTGCTGCCCTGTACAGCGGAGAGCGGGGTCTATCGCCGCGAACGACATTTAACCCTTTATAAAACATGGTCTAAACAGACTACATAACAGTGCTGTCTGTGACTTGTTTCGATTTTAAAGTTAATGCAATATTTTCAATATATAAATAACGTTACACATTAGTGTTTGTAATGTACCACCTTTATCAAGTTTTGGAAGATGTGATCACGGTTGGAACATGGTTGGCATATTGTTGGCACATGGTTGGCACATAGTTGGCATGTAGTTGCGAGGATGTCGGCAGAGGTTGGTGAAATTCTTATTAGATTATTAGAGGTTAAAACGGAGTTCTCGGGTAAACGGGTTAAAAGCAGTGTGCTCCACGTAGCCCGCTCGTGTAGCGGTCGGAGTTAACTCTTTTTTCAAACGTGCGGATGCGGTGGCGTTTTTCAGCGGAACATTAATTCACCGCATCGTGCTGTGGAACAGCCTGGTAATGGTTTTAACTAAGGGTTTTTTAAAAACATTCCTCTATTTTATTCATCATTCTCACAACTGGCGGTTTTATAAAACTAGTGAGATGTTACGAGAGACAAGCGGGAGTGGTTACGAACTGTGTGATTTATGATTATGATGCGTCCGATTACAAATCGGGATGCTTAAATTTGCAGTCAGTGGCATTGCTAGTAAAGATTTTGTGGATATCATCTGAGAGTACGAAAACAGCGTGTGTAATATTGTTATGAAAGATGAATACTTGGAGCAGGTGGATGGGTCTGTGTACTCGTACGTGGGAAGTATGTTTACGAGAGATGAAACGGCTGATATTTGAATAAGGGTAAATGCAGGAAACTCCATAAAATATTAATGTTAAATTACAAAACAAAAATGATCTTCAACAATACACAAACTACACTGATGATAAACCTTAAAAGTTAAACATTTGAGAATCTGTAACTTAACTTAGCGCTGCACAGTGAATATTACAATGCATTGTGTGCACACCTATTACTGGGTTCATCATCGTAACCATGGTTAATATATATCATTAATGTAATAATTATTGTGTGATGTATTCTGTTGGACAGCCTATATGAAAATATAAAAAAATAATAATAATTAAAAAAAAGGAGGACTGAACGAGGTTGGCGCTATCAAAAATTGTCCAAGAAGTGAAACTACCAGCCCACAATGGAGTGCTGATACCAACCCTTATGCATGGCAGTGATGCATGGAATTGGTAGAAGAAGGATGAAAGTAGACTGAATGCTGTAGAAATGAGATCCCTGAGGCGTATGTGTATAAACCATGTATGACAGTGTGAAAAATTTTGAGATTCGCAAATAATGTAATACTGATGTGAGCGTAATGAGTAAGCTTAAGAAGGGCACGCTTGGGTGTTTGGGAATGTAGAGCGGAGGAACGAAGAAAGGAGTGTAAGAAGTCGAGGATGACGATATGGTACGATCAAGTGAACCAAATACAGAAAAGTATCTATGAACGTGAATGAAGCAAGGAGTGTATGCCAAGACCGGGTTGTTTGGTGGTCCGTCCTCTCTGCCCACCCTTGCGGGGAAACGGCGTGATGGTTAGTTAGTTAGTTATTTGAATTTACTATCCCTATAATTTGTCTTTAATTATAGCCTTTAATTGGTAGTAGTCCAAGGATTTTTTCATAAAGTAAATCAAATTTAACAGCCGGTTCGAAAAGTACTTTAAACGCCGAAACAGCTGTAACAATAATTAAAAACTATATACTTGCAGAACTTAAAAACAAAATCATTAAATTTAACAGCCGGTTCGAAAAGGACTTTAAACGCCGAAACAGCTGTAACAATAATTAAAAACTATATACTTGCAGAACTTAATAACAAAATCATTAAATTTAACAGCCGGTTCGAAAAGGACTTTAAACGTCGAAACAGCTGTAACAATAATTAAAAACTATATACTTGCAGAACTTAATAACAAAATCATTAAATTTAACAGACGGTTCGAAAAGGACTTTAAACGCCGAAACAGCTGTAACAATAATTAAAAACTATATACTTGCAGAACTTAATAACAAAATCATTAAATTTAACAGCCGGTTCGAAAAGGACTTTAAACGCCGAAACAGCTGTAACAATAATTAAAAACTATATACTTGCAGAACTTAATAACAAAATCATTAAATTTGTCATAATTCAAATTATGTTAAAAAAAAATTGCCTTATTCACGAGTTTTAGGTTTTTGGAATAGTTGGACCCATTATCAAGCAGGTTGAACTGATTTTAATGTCCCGGAAATACACTGTACCTTCACTCCTGTCCTTAATCATGAATTTATTCGCGTAAATGCGTTTATTTACACCGAATGTAGCTTTCATTTAATCGGTTCGCTGGCACCATCCCCGATCGGGACGCGCGGGTTTAGTTTGTTCACGTCCTCAAAAATTTGTGGCAGCTTCCTTCGCGGTAGCAGCGAACCTGTTAAACACGTATAAAAATAGTTAGTTATTAACCCAATCGGTTCTGAATATTAGCACAAAAATTAGTTATTAACTTAAGCTCTTCTGAATATTACTACAAATGTTAGTTATTAACTTAAGCTCTTCTGAATATTACTACAAATGTTAGTTATTAACTTAAGCAGTTCTGAATGTTACCACAAATGTTAGTTATTAACTTAAGTAGTTCTGAATTTTACCACAAATGTTAGTTATTAACTTAAGCTCTTCTGAATATTACTACAAATGTTAGTTATTAACTTAAGCAGTTCTGAATGTTACCACAAATGTTAGTTATTAACTTAAGTAGTTCTGAATTTTACCACAAATGTTAGTTATTAACTTAAGCAGCTCCGCATATTACCACAAATGTTAGTTATTAACTTAAGCAGCTCTGAATAATAATACAAATGTTAGTTATTAACCTAACAGTCCTTAATGATATCATCAAAGTTATAAATGTTAAGCGTGCCAGTCTAGTTCCGATCGCGCTAAGGTAATTGCAAGCGATGAATATGCATCGCCGCGGCAAAAAGTCGGTTAAAAAGTAACTAGTTAAAATGGTGGGATGCCCGCAACACACGCGATATGTAGGAACCTACCGCGTAAAACTAGCCAGTGAGTGATGAGTGAAACCTACGGGAGTTTACGTCATTCTGCAAACACGTACTTTTACTATTCCGATTAAATTTATATCACAAAAGAACTAATAAAACCAATGGTAACTAACCGGTGAACATTTTTAAGTGGTTTATTGTGATAGTACTGGAGAAATTTACACAATTTTCTAATTAACTTAAATTAATTTTACTTGGTTTAGAAGTACATTAATTTTGTATCGGCGACCGGTATCGGAACCATTAATGGAACGGTGGTTCAGGGCAAAATGGATATTACACATTTTGTCCAGAAGAAAGAACGGGGGTTTCGAAACCGGTTGGCCATACAAAAGTAAAGTCGTTAGAAACTAAGTAAATTTGTTTTATTTGTTATAATGAATAACTAAGTTTTAGCTACATACTCAAAAGCCGCTTCAAATAAGAAATACACATAGTCCAACCAGTGGAACATGAACTTTGTCGGTCACGGAACCCTAAAATCCTGCTCGGAGTTTGGCGAAAATACAGTTCCATTCTAAACAATTATTAGCGATTTTGAACTTTTTTTTCTGTACCCCTTCTTAAAATAATGTAAAAGATAGTTTATTAATATCGTAGGAGATATATTAAATATTTTTTGTATAGTTCCCCTTCGCGCTATTCCCAATTTCCCAGAGTCGGTGGGACTATGACCCAAATATTTTTGTATAGTTCCCCTTCGCGCTATTCCCAATTTCCCAGAGTCGGTGGGACTATGACCCAAATATTTTTGTATAGTTCCCCTTCGCGCTATTCCCAATTTCCCAGAGTCGGTGGGACTATGACCCAAATATTTTTGTATAGTTCCCCTTCGCGCTATTCCCAATTTCCCAGAGTCGGTGGGACTATGACCCAAATATTTTTGTATAGTTCCCCTTCGCGCTATTCCCAATTTCCCAGAGTCGGTGGGACTATGACCCAAATATTTTTGTATAGTTCCCCTTCGCGCTATTCCCAATTTCCCAGAGTCGGTGGGACTATGACCCAAATATGATGCCATATCCCCAAATGGGGTATGTATTCAGGCTGAAGGAATTAGGAATTAAACAAAAAAATTCACACGGAAGAAAGCGCGAAAGAAGAATTAAATTTTGCTAGGTTCAAGGTGAAACCCATAAAAATGTTACCGATCTCTATCGATCGAAATGTTCCAAAAATTATTTGAATAACTTTTTAAAATAAATGGAAACTTTTAAAATATATCAAACGCAGTTTCTTAGAAAACGACAAAATCATTCTACGTTTTAGGTAAAATCACAAAACATTCGTTAAAATCATCCTGAAATATTAAAGAAAGAGAAAACTGACGGCCCCTCTTCTGTGGAACACCAACGTTTTGCGAAACCTATTTTGGGATTCGCAGGTCTAAACTGTTTTGAACGGACATAATTAGTTTAAAAAAATGAACGAAAATTACCAGTAATTTATTACGGATGTCAATAATTCGTTGCAACTCGAAACCCCACAAGTATACGATTAATATTAACTATAAATTCAACACGCGTCGTGCTAACATTTTTGCTAGTGTTCTCATCTTTTTTTCGGAAGGTGGGGGCAATTTTTTAACAAGTAAAACATGTTGAAGAATATTATTATTTAATTATTTTCGTATTTCCCCCCAAAACATTCAAATTGCCCCTCGGTGGGGCGAGCGCCCCACGTTCAGAAACAACGATCCATGATACTTTAAAGCGTGAATATGTGTTCTCCTGTAATAAATGTGACAATTCCCGGTTACATAAAAAAAGGTTAATAAGAAGAAAAATTGCCGGAAAAAGTATCGGGCGATGGCAATAGTAAAGCTAGAAGAACTTAGAATATTAATGCGTATTGACTGCCTCCATGGTCGAGGGGTAAGGCTCTCGATTACGAATCCGAAGGTCGCGGGTTCAAATCTCGGCGTGGACAATTAAATTTTATTTAATTAATTTGTGCTGTTTCACAATTAATTAATTTAAAAATAATATATGTATATTTGCGCACGTTCCAGAGTGGAAGATACTCTCAGTATCGCCCTGGTGAAAGACCACCATTCAGAATTGAAACGTTGCTTGAAATGGATTTTAGTCGTGTTTGGTGACCAGATCTGAATAGCCAGGTATTTCCCCACCTACTTCTTTCCCTTCTCCCTCCCCTCCCCAATGCCTTCAGCCTCATAACATTCCCCAATTGGGGATGCCATAGTCTCACTGGCTCCAGACGGTTGGGAGCAGTTGGGACTCTTGTGCGGTACTCATATAAAAAAATGTAAAATTATTAGAAGTAAGTCTGGAGTCTGGAGTGTACGTCGCGGAGGACGTGTCCGCCGGCTTTATTATTAACTGTCAGCCGAGGGTGGGTCTGATTAAACTGAGAGGCACGCGGGCGATGGCGAGGGGTCGCTTCACCCTCCCATTTTATATAATACCTATACAGCCAACGGGAACTACCCCGTACACTCTCACAGCGAATACTAGCCGGTAAGATGAGCAAGGAACAGCGCGACACGATCTCGGGGCTGCATGCACCCCTCAATACGGGACTGCAAGTTAAACATGGAGAGCATTATAATTAATTATATTACAGGTACGCTGCAGCCTATAGGTATATCTGTAACTGACCCATGATGCCAATACATAATAACTTATTTGGTCCAATTGAATTTACGATATTATACAATTATTGTAAAAATCGCAAATGCGCCCTACTATTGGTCTTGAGTCCCCAGATACCCGAAAGTCACACCATCCCCAAAGATGAATTAGGCGTCGTGCCGAAAAGTGTAACTAACGGAGAGTTCCATTGAAGAAAAGTGGGCAATACTCATGGAAGGATTTGTATTCGTCTTCCACAATTGTGGCTAATTGGCCTCCACTTGCTCTTGTTCTACGACATTCTTTTCCAGTTTATGGGCCTTCCCATCATCCTCCATTCTTTTGCTACAAACAAATCCAAACACTTCTACTCTGCCTCGACGTCATTTCTGCTGGGTCGTAATGATCCATTACAATAATAGATTAAGAGATTTTATACATTTCCATGCTTATTTTGGAAATGCATAAAATCTCTTCACCTTCCCTTTTTGGCGCACATTACGAAATCGTAACCTATAAAAAGGCACGATTTCGTAATGTGCGCAAAATGAATCAAATAGAAGTTGAAGATTTTGTCTTTATAAGACTCATTTATTATTAAATTATGTACCTGCTATTCTTTAATAAAACAATAAAGTCACTATTGTTTCAGTAATTAATATCAGAATCGAGCGTTAAGCTCTAAAAATACCATTTTGATTCAACAGATATTCTACTAGTACTAATTATAGACTAATGATATTCTAGTATTTATAGAATAATAATTAAAGTACTATTTTAGTAATTCATGTAATAATGGAGCGTTAAGCTCTAAAAATATTATTTTGATTTAATAGATATTCTTCTAATCACAGACTATTGATATTCTCCTATTGATAGAATAATAATCAAACTATTGTTTTAGTAATTTAAATTACAATGGAGCGTTAAACTCAAAAAAATATGATTTTGCTTTAGAAGGTATTACACTTTTCATAGGAAATCCACATTTTGCGAAGTGCTTTAATCAAATGCAACCGGTAATTGAAAATTCGTGTTCGCGTAGCTACCTATGACAGCGGTGTGAAAATTCGTATAATCCCTGGACCTTAATACCCGTACACGGTGTTCCATTCATAATGCCAACCGAAAATAATTATAAATGTCACCTAAAATTCACATGTTAATATTCTAATTCCAATAGCGGAGTTATTCTCAAAAAGTTCGATTATGACTCGCGTTCTCCCACATTTTCGCTCTGCAACAGGGTCTATTACCGCGTTAACCGCTTAAAGTCATGCCGGAGTTCATTTGTTTTTCAAAAAGCATTCGAATTCGCCGATTTGATCGACTTTTTCATACGTTTCGTACTTCATTAAGGTAGATATTTGTTTGGATTCTTGATTTGGCCTAGTTCGAGCTTCGGTCTTAAAAATATTGCTCAAAACTTTATTATATAAGTTTTAACTTGAAATTGTAAATTATCGCACTGGAGAAAACATTGGGACTACTTTGTATTTCATACATATTGGCGCGCCAAGCGGACTGAATATAAACTACATAAATAACGACTGCTTATATCAGCCTCATTCTGTTGTAGTTATACTTTTAATCATAGAATCGTTACCGTGTTTGTCTCCAAATTTGAATTTAAAGTGTTATATAATGTTTTATATATCATTTTTTCACGGCTTAAATCGAGTCCTCACCTCATCTATTCTATGCGATAGTATACCCGATAGAAATAGAAGACTATAGTGTTAAATCGACTTCAACTTTCGTTCTATCCTATATTATAGACCGGAAATAGAAGAGTGTGAACGGAAGTTGCTACAGTCGATGACAAAACAAGATTTCAAATTTTTAAAAATTTTATTTTTTATTTTTTTAAATTTATTTAAATTATAAATAAAAAAATAATTTTAAATATTTTTAAGACTAACTATATATAATTATACCTATTTTTTTGTTGCCAAGTTTTAACTCTAATTTAACTTTGTTACTAAAATAAATTTATTATTATAAATAACGGTACAAAAAAACAATTCTTCTAATTATAAATGAAATCAACAAATAAATTATTAAGAATATTCGTACGACATTTTGATGACAAATTTGCTGCGTCTCTTCGAGCTCCGCGAGTACAAATTATTTGAAATAAAATAGAAATAGTGTGAAATAGACTACAGAATAGAGAAGGTGTGAAACGGGCTTTACTTTTAGGCCATTTTCCAAAATGGAATTATTGCATGCAATTCAATTGCGATTACATAGGTACACGTACCTACGAGAACTTTCCATATTTGGAAATGAAGTAGGTACCCATGAGTTTAGAGATTTTTTTTTTAAAATCCAGACAAGCGACAGAGTGCCTAAATAAAATGTATTATATCAGAGATTGTACCATCGCGTGCTATTGCTCGACCCCATCTCAAGTTTCGTGGGTGAGTCTGATGGATGAAGCACGGGGAAGTGGGGTGTAAATCATGATACTGGAAATAAAACCCTATCCATAGGAAAGCATAGTGTTTATTGGCTCTAAAACCAGTTTGTAATGTTATAGAAAAGAGAAGAATAGAGAGGAATAATAATTCAAAACGAAACGATTTCAATGATAAAGGATGGCTCTTGTGGTCCGATTCTTATCCCCATTATCAGGCAGGGCCGCTCCAGTCCTGATGTTCGCCGATTCCCACGATCACCTTCCGCGAAGTCTATGACAACTCTCGGCAGCGCCATCCGCCACAGCATCTTCCGTGGGGTCCAGTCAAGAATAGGTTAGGATGCTACCTTAGGTCCTGTAGGGTCGTCGATATAGCCACCGACTCTCGTACCCGTTCATCCTCAGCAGGGATTTCCTCCAACGCACCAGGCATGCGCGGTTGGATTTGACCACTTTACGAATTGGCCATCAGTAATTAAAAAACATACCTACTTCGGGTAAATTGGGTAGACGCTCCTTGGCGTCAAACAAAACAGGAAAACTAATACATAAAAAAACTCCACTTCAATCACGTCGAGCTCCACGGCCCGTGTCAGCTTACGTCTGTCGCCATCTTGAACCCGCTCCTCTCGGATGTCCGTCCATAGACACGTAATTAAACTCTCTCATAGACTATCGCAGTGCCGCATCCATAGCAGGGCCAATAAATTACGTTACAAGATCTACAAAAATCTGTATTTGAAATGAGAGCTATTTATTTATTTAATTCTAAAATACGAGGTTTGTTCAAAAGAAAAGGTGAATTTTTAATTTTCGCGGGCTTTAAATAAATTTGGTCATATATTATTAAAATTCCGTCTATATCCGATAGTATTCACTACGGATATTGAAAAAATGTTTTTACAAATTCGAATCAGAGAAGAGGATCTTGATTTTCAACGGATACTTTGGCGCTTTTCTCCTTTAGAACCGGTAGGGCAATATAGACTTGATACTGTCACGTTCGGAGTGACTTCTTCGCCATATTTGGCAATTAGGACTTTGCATCAGCTAGTGAAGGATGAAGGCGCCCAATTTCCAAGAGCTTCCAACGCGCTGTTGTCAGATACATACGTGGACGATGTTGCTACTGGGGGATGGGACCCAGACAGCGTCTCCCAGCTTCAGAAGGAGTTGATAGAACTCCTTGCTAAAGGAGGTTTCCGATTAAGAAAATGGATGAGCAATTCGCTGCCATTATTAAAGAACATTCCGCGTGAACATCGGGTTCACACAAGTGGTAGGGTTGCATTTGAAGATGGAACATCGTTCTCATTAAAAATTTTAGGATTAATTTGGGATCCGGAAAAGGATACCTTTTCGTATTCGGTGGAAAAAAAATTAAGAAGATTTTCAAAACGTGCAATATTGAGCTGCGTTGCTCGCATTTTCGATCCAATTGGGTTAATTACCCCGGTTGTTTTTAAGGTTAAATGCCTATTACAGGAAATTTGGAAGACTAAGATAGGTTGGGACGATCCGCTTCCAGAAAGCATTGTTAATTTATGGAAGAAATTCTTAGATGAGCTACCAACGTTAGGTTATTTACAAGTACCTAGACATTGCAATACGTTTAAAACTTCAAAATGTATATTAGTAGGGTTTTCGGATGCGAGTGAATTAGGTTATGGTGCTACCATCTATTTGGTTACTAACGAAGCACAACCTAAAGTGACGTTGCTCACTAGCAAGTCTAAGGTTGCCCCACTGAAAGTACTGTCAATAGCACGTCTCGAGCTCATGGGAGCTTACCTGCTGTCCAAACTGATAAAAACGACAAGGTCGTCGATTGAACCTCTTTCAACAATCACAGATATAATGTTATTTTCGGATTCGACTATTGTATTGTCATGGTTGAAGGCACCCCCTCACACATTAAAAACTTTTGTCGCGAACCGCGTCATTAAAATTATTGATCAAGTCGAAGACGCCAAGTGGTATCATGTTACTTCTAAGGAGAATCCAGCAGATTTAGCATCTCGTGGCTTATATCCATCTCAAATAATAGATAACGAATTATGGTTCAAAGGTCCTGCGTGGTTGGTTCAGTCAGTACAGAAGTGGCCGCTAAACTTACCGGACGTATTAAAAGTTGAAGAACTACCAGAGGTAAAGTCCCATGTCTCCACGGTGGACAGCCCGCTGGACTATTATGGAGACCTAGAATTTTCACGGTATTCGTCGTGGACACGCCTACGGAATGTGGTAGCTTGGTCTCTTAGGTTTATGTACAATGCTCGGCAACGGAGCGGGGTATCTCGTAGGGTCGGTGTTCTAACCTGCTTAGAAACAAATCGCGCGACCATAGTTATATTGAAATGCGATCAACAATTTCATTTCTCTGGTGAATTTAGAAACCTCGAAAACCGTGAGAGAAACTCAGTGGCATTTCAAAAATTAAATGTTTTTATTGACGACGAGAAATTACTTCGCGTTGGCGGGCGGCTTCGTAATTCTCGTTTAAATTATGCCAAATGTACACACATTCGATTAACCTTTTTATTTTTGGTATGTTGGTACACATATGTTTATCATATGTTAGCATTATCAGCCATTTTGGATCAGTGGTTTGTTTTTGACAACTGGAAAGATTAGTCACGTCCTCTTATCATCCTCTATTTTTCAATCCCATTTTATTGGCAGCTATCTTTATGATGATTACAAAGTTCTAAACGAACACACTTGCAACCTAGATAGTGTCTCGGATAAATATCCGATTTTTTTTTATTTATATGAGGCATCTATTGACTTTTTACTAAAAGTCTAAAGAATATTCAATTTTTTCATTTTTTAAATTATTTAATTGATGTTTAAAAACGTCATTGTTATCTTCTAATATTATCTTCTTCAATGATTAAATATTACAATGAGGTTTTTAAAAAAAAAAATTGTTCTTTTGTTTGTCTTTTCTGGTAATAAGCTGTGTAGCGTTTCCTCCTCCTTCTTGAGCCAATGTTTCGGACAGCCTTGTAATTTCCAACATCAGGACCGATGTGATCAGCTTGTATCTAGTAATATGTTATAATTAAGTATAACATATCAGAACTAGTAACGAAGAATGTTAGTAAGTATTCAGGAAATTTTTCTATACACGCTTAGTCGTTGAAGTTACTATTTATGAAAGTTGTAAGTGGTTGTAATATATTATCAAAATCGATTTGTTTTAAAAAATTGAGGTTTTAGATCACGTGTAATTTATTTATTAAATACATACATTTTTATTTGTTTACTTAATCTACTAACGCCATATTTAATAGTAGGTATCATGATGGCAGTAGGTGTTGCAGTAATTTATAAACAGAATAATTATAATTATTATAGTCTGCCCGGTATAGGTAGCATCTCCCTTAGCTACATACACAATAGCAGACCAGAAGGGGTTTCTAAACAAGAACATATAAGAAGTTATAAAACTAAAAGCACTTCTTCAAATTTCGCAGAACATCTTTTATTAAATAATCACGTCCAGCTTGACAACAACGGGCCTAAACCCTTACATAAAGAAAGAAAACCCTTTCTAGATTAAATTTACTTGAACAATTAGAAATTAATAAACCAACTTATGATCCTAATATAACATTAATTAATAAAGTAAGGAAAATTATATATTCACCGCTTCTCAGTATGTTCACATTATCAAAACAATATAACACATTTAAATAAATCAATTAAGAAAAAATTATAATAGTTGGATGATATGTGTAGCGCCGTTTTTGTGAAAAATCACCTCAAGGGCGCTGTAATTATAATTGTGAAAACCTCGCAGAATTCAGAATTTTAATTGTTTTTAACTAAATCGGTTTTACCCATAATAATAATATTTTTTTTTAAGACCCGTCCAAATTAGAATGGGTGGGAGTAAATAAAATCATATAAATAAGTCGTCACAATGTGGATAAACCGCAGTTTGAAAATGGCCTCGAACGCCGAAACAGCTGTCACAATAATAAAAAGTAAAAATACTTACAGAACTTAATAATTACATTATTAAATTTGATAAAAATTAAATTTAAAAAAAATAAATTAAATGGAGTTATACGAATTAAACACAAAAACAATTAATAGGATTTAAATCATTTCAAGTTTATAAATTCCAAATATGTCGACCATCTCACAGTGTTTATTAGAAAGTCAATGAATTCTAGGAATTGGTGAATAAATACAGAATTTAGCATTGAAGTTATTGTTACAATTAAAGTTATTTTTGCTTCAAGTTTGCATGCCAGTTATTAATACAAATTAGTTCTAACAATTCAATCAATTCGATAAAACTGATTTTAACATTTTGAGTTAAAAAAAATGTCAGTTAACACTCTCCTATCTAATAATTTAAGAAGTTTAGTTTAGGTGCGTAAGTTTTGTCATAGTAAAGTTAATAAATTTGACAGGAATTTTCATTGTTAAATTTATGTACAGAAGAATTTTATTTTATACCAATGATTGCGAATGTACTTTGTAATAAGGTGACCATCCGCTTTAAGTGCATTCAAATCTGCTTCGTACCAACGAACAATACAAATGTTTTAGCGTTGACATTCTTTTAAATTTTGCCTCCACAGAATTCTCATCCCATCACTTGTTATTTCATTGATGTGAAAGATGAACTGAAAACTTTCGTGGAATAAGATACCTTGCTTTTAAGGTTAAGCTTTTATAGTAAAAATACGTCCACAAATAAATGAACGGTTGCCAACTCCGGTACCTTGTATTGGTTAGAATTAGAACATTTTGTGGATGTATCTTAATTCGGAATGTATTAGGAAATTAACTATTTTCTACATATTCCAAAACAACTAAAATGGAAAATTTTGTGTGGAATTGATTTGGGACACCTTGTATAGGTAAGCTTTCCGAGGCGCCGTTACAGTCATAGCTTTTATTCTGCTGTGGCGACCATTTTTAATCATTGATGGTTTCACAAAATCACGCTTTATACTGATTCATTTAAAACCTTTGCGGAGTTCGTGATCGTATCCATTAAATTATAATATTTGGCACAAATAAAAACAAATAGCATTTATTTATGAACAGCCATTATGTTAAATTTTAAGTGAAAATTTGTTCTTTAAATATCGCCTTTGGAATTAATGTGAAAGTTCTGAAGTTATTTTTAAATTCTAGTAAATTCAGATAGGAAAAGCTGTGTGATTTTTATGACGCCAGTGTTAAAGTTAAGATCAGCCTGATTTAGATTAGGGATAACTCGAGCGTATATCGTATAGGTACAATCTGCCAGTTGCCGGAAGTAAGTAATAGCATAACATATTATGGCAGATATCAATTAATCTTTCCGAAAACGGACCATAATTCAATTTCCAAACAATAGAGGTCTTTGTTTAATTCAATTACTACTTACTCAAGATGTGATGAAACAAAGTCCCAGCGGTGTTTCCCATTCTGCAGTAAATGAAACACTTAATTGGTTAGTTTACTGAGCAACTATCAAAATGGAAATCTCTGTAAATTATTGTCACTATTTTTAAAATACATTTTGTAAATAAAAACAAAAAAATTTATACTCAAAGTGACCCATAATCTTTGTTTTTTTTTAATTTATTTTTTTAAATTTAATGTAAATCAAATTTAATAATGTTATTATTAAGTTCTGCAAGTATTTTTAGTTGTTATTATTGTGACAGCTGTTTCGGAGTTTAAGGCCATTTTAAAACTGTCACAGACAGTCACTGTCATAGACAGTTTGAAAATGGCCTTAAACGCCGAAACAGCTCTCACAATAATAACAACTAAAAATACTCTCAGAACTTAATAATAACATTATTAAATTTGATTTACATTAAATTAAAAAAAAAATAAATGGAGTTCTACGAATTAAACACAAAAACAATTAATACCATAATCTTTGCCCAAGATTTCAACAATTATACTTCGAAACCTTTTTAGGAATGCATTAGGTAGGATATCAATGGTGTGTGGAATTTATATTACATTACACCGTACTACTCAAATTATCTGGTATACGTAAAACATTTTTCTATACTATTTTTCACATCTCTTTATACTTAATTACAGTATGTTTTTTTTTCTACAAAATATATATTATATTACCATTACTCGCCTTTTCCCCCTTCTATTTCCGTATGTTTGTATAATGACACTAAATATGAATTACACTAGTCAATTTGACGTTCCTAAAACGGGATTTGTTCATAGTTAGGCGTCAAAGATTTCTTACATTTGGTTGATAAATAAACAGTGTCATTAAACATCATTTTTATTTGCTGAGTCAGCGGCCAGACTGGCTGTAGACAGGATATCGAAGAGAACAAAAATGACAACACGTCTGTTCGGCGAAGAGTCCGTTTATTTAATGATTTTGGTTAGGGGTTAGTGTATGTTTATATATATATATATTATTAAGTTGGGGGAGCGCGACGTCACATGACCGCAACATCTTTTTCTAATTGAGGAATTGAAAAACATGTATACCTAATTTTATAATGTCATTGCTTAATTCACTATTAATTTTGGAGACAGATTAAGTTAGCTTTATAGTAAAGATTAGAATTAATACAGACTAACTAGCGACCCATGAATCAAAGTTTGAAGAGTTAAGCGGTTGGCTAATTTGTGTTCATTATTATTACAAGTACTTTGAATATTGTCTCTGATTTACATTGTCACCTTAGTTGTTCATAAACTTTGTTATCGTGTCTCTGTGTACCGATGCTACGTATACGATACCCGAAAATGACCAAATCAAAATGTACGGTTAAGTTATTGATTTGTTGTAGAAATGCCTTCAACAATTTACCTATTAAATAAAATATAACATTTACTAACAAACTATCTAAATTTATATGCGTTTTCGAGTGCCACTACAATATTTTAAAATGAAGCCATTCGGTTAGCCCGGGGGATTCCAAAACGGATGAGGAGTTCCCAATTACATTAAGCTTTAAAAATCCCAGATTTAGAAATATGTTCAAGCAAATCATTTTAAGGAGCGCATGTTTGAATGTGTTCGAGCACATAGTTTGTAGTATGTTTGTAGTTCATAAAGCCAACTCTTTTACTTTGAAACGGCTTCGATTGTACCACCTAATAAGGGGGTGCGTCGGTTTGGTTGGGGTAATTAATTGTGCATCCCGGCGGGTTGTACACTTTCATTACGTGACTCCGCGGGCCAGGCTCGGTTGGTTGCTGGTTTAAACCGAGGGTTTCGGGACTGGGGATGTTATTTGTTATCTCTCAGAATTAATCCGAATCCGCAGGGTTTGCATCAATCCAGGCAAAGCCCGTGCAGATATGGGAGTGAGTTGGCCGCCCATTTATCAACGACAGCCGCTGGAGCTGGAAGGGCGGTGAAGGCGGCTGCGGGGCTTCTCCGCGTGGACTGAATATTAAATCCTAGGAGCGGATATTCAAGCCTTATAACAGAGCTTTAGTGATTCTAAAAATCTTAGTCATTATAAAATATCAGAAGTCTTCTTCCTTAGTAAAATTATTGTTGGTGGGTTAGTGAATCTTTAGATTTTTTCTGCGATATTTCGATCGTGTACAGAGAATAAATGGATATGCAGTAGTATCACAAATACATTTGAATCACACTGGTTGGTTTGTAAATCAGCAAAACTATGTTACGTAATAATATCTAAGGTGTCCATAGTTAAAATATTGAAGATAGTTATTACGTTAATGTGGAGAACGTATGTCTGTATGTGGTAAGCGTATGAAGGGGACAACCGGCTATGAAAGAGATAGCATGAATCAGAGTATGACATATACGAGTAAGAGGTTGTCTCGCGTGTACTTCATTCCTTTGGAATAACCCTTATAACATTGCGACAATAAATACTCTAAATATTGACATCTCGTATTGTCATTTACCTACGAATTATTGAAGACTAGGAGGTCATTAAAGTTGGCGCAGCTGGATGGAAGCCGTAGCTGGTCATCATCAGCAGGCGAAGCACTAATAATCACCAAAATCACAAATCAGTTGTAAGGAGGAATTTCAACACGGAAAGGCATGTGACGGAAGCGTAAGCCAGGAAGGAAGACCGAGGATTTTAAATTAATTACGGAAAGGCGGATGAAGAAAGAAGGATGAAGGGGTCAGGACTTATCACGGGAAGTCAGGAAAAGTTGGCAGCTGGGAAAAAAATATCTTCCACGGAAAGGCCCGAAAGATAGCAGCTGGGCGTTCAGAGTCAAAAAATAAGTCGTGTTTTCTTGTAATTTTATCTGTGTATTAAAAAAATGGAATTGATGGATTCGCCTTATTGTCACTTGAAAGACAAGCTGGAGACTACTCTTCAGTTCGAGCAATTCATAATAGTCAATTTTTTATTTTTTATATGAATACCTCACAAGAGTCCCAACTGCTCCTAGTCGTCTGGAGCCAGTGAGACTATGGCATTCCCAATCGGGAATTGTTGTAAGGCTGAAGGTATTGGGGAGGGGAAGGAGAAGGGGAAGAGGAAGGTGTGCATACCTGGCTATTCAGATCTGGTCACCAAACACGGCTAAAAGCCATTTCAAGCAACGTTTCAATTCTGAATGGTGGCCTTTCACCAGGGCGATACTGAGAGTATCTTCCACTTTGGAACGTGCGCAAATATACTATATATACGATATAGACAATGATAACAAAATCAAATCATTTGAAAAAGTAGAGCCGTATTCATTTCGCACTTAAACTCGGATAAAGTTGACCTGGCGGTTTCCAAATAAAATTACTGAATTGCCGGCATAAAGTTTATTTTATTTGTTAATAAATCATGTAGGTATTCCTAATTATTAACATTTTTTTTGGTGATGAACAAAAAGAATTTGAATCCGTTAGAGAATTTATAGTGAGGTTAAAATGTCTTGTTAAATTTTGGATGCTTGAAAATAGGCTAGAATCAATCCTAAAATCATAAAAGATATTAAAAAAAAAAAACGGTAGAATCGTGGATAAATTATTTATGGATGGTGAAAAATTATCTTTTATATCTTATGGAATGAATATGTTTGAAAAAAAAAGATATACTAATTAAAAACGACAATATTGATACATTGTCGAAATCAATACAATCTAATAAGTTCGCAGGTAGGAGTGAATATCACAAAGCATAGTTGCCAGTTATCGCTCATGGTCAATAGATCGTAGAAATAGCCGGCCGTTAAATTGTCAACATTAGCGATCGATTGTAAATTAAAAAAAATATTTCGTGTTTTAAGTGTAAAACTAAAGACCATATTAGTAAAAATTGTGAAGAAAAGTGTTTAAATACAGCATCCAGTTAGAATTAAACGATGAAAGTGTGGAATATACTATAATTTCAACAGATCTAGGAATTTTTAAATTCAGTTGATTGGTATTCGGGCTGAATAATGCACTCGCAATATTCTGCAAAGCAATAGGATCATGTGTACAAGGTCTGAAAAATACGGTGGTATTTTTGGACGACATTCTAGTAACCGGTGAAATGGAAGAAGATCACAATAATAATTTAATTACTGTATTATAATTTTTTAGCAAAAGGATGGTTAGAAGTATTATGTATAACAATGTCTGTATAAGTATCTTTACGATATATATTAAATTCTAGTTTATTATTAACGATAGAAATATTCAAGTCTAAGGAATTAATGCTAAAATTTATGGATTTTATTAATTTATTATTTTTTTTAAATTTTACATACAAATACAACCGGTTTACAATTGGATAAATTTGAAATTTTAGAAATAAGGAAAAGTATTAATAGCGAATTAAATTTAATAAATAATCAAATATTTTTTAGAAAATGGCTATCTCTTAAATTTATTTTCATATTAATATTCATAATAAAAATAATTTTTTTTTTAATTTCTAATATAAATTTGTTATTCAATGTTTCATAATATATTTTTTATTTTTATTTATTATTAGTATTTTTGATTAACTACTTTAATTAATTTTTATTTATGTTCATAATTTGTCTATTCTTAAATTATTGTTCTAATTTTTATCATTTGTCTGTACTTGAAATATTTTTTTTAATATTCATATATTACTGAGGATGACAGCATTGCTGTCGAAAAAGTGTAGAATTATTTATATATTTTAATGAAAGTGGTGTATGCAAAGTATATTTTTAATTATTTAATTAATAATGACGCCACAAAGTTAGAAATCGCTTGAAGAGATTAGAAAATAAATGTATTTTTAATCACTGAAGATAATATTAACAATTCCCAAATTGAAACACGACACCGAAAAGTAAGAGAAAAGAAAAAGATAACGGTAGCAGCTGGGATTCGAACCCAGAACTGGGATCTCCTCTCTGTGCCAACGGAGCTACGGCTACCCCAATCTATCCCGTAATTTTAATCGGTATCGTACTTCGAATTCTAAGAAATTCCAATATCATTCTCAATTAATTCCCATGTAATAATAATAATAATAAATTGATTATTTTTATAGCGCAGTTTTCGTGAGAAAATCACCTCAAAGGCGCTTTACAACATAATTTATCTAACCTATACCTTATCACAGACTAATATATAATAATTTACATATTAGATTTATTACTATTGGCTTACAGCTAAGATTTATAACTAGAAAATACCTAATTCAGACTTATAATTAGCGACTTACAACTTAAGACCTGTAGCTAGTGACTTAAAACTAGTGGTAGAGGCTTACAACTAACATATTTACATTTTAGAATAAATTATGTACAAAATGTTAATATTTACAAAATCAGAACATAACCTGATATTGAACAGCAGTGGGGCGAGTATGTATGTGATGCATCACAGCTGCATTTGTATGCCTCTGATCAGTTTGAGGATAATATACATACATATATATCATGTAGTTGTTAGTATTATCTTCAACGATTAAAAAATATATTACGATGAGGTTTATAAGCTTGGATAAGTTATTCCAAAAATATTAAATATAAATGTGTTTTCAATGCATCGTTTATAACGTTTCTAGGTTTTGAAATTTCTAAGGACGGGATTAAACCAGTTGATGAAACAAATGTTAGCGTCTATGTATCTGTATTATTAGATCCGATACATAGATACGTAGATTATTGAGGAAAGATACACATTTGGATTTCAACCAAGAGTGTATTGATGTTTTTAATAAAATAAAATACATTTTGTATTGCAGAGAGTATTGCCACATTACAATCCTGATGTAAATTCGAAGGTAGTTACGGATGTTCGATGAAAGGATTAGGTGCAACATTGTTGCATTGTTTCTCGTAAATCATCGGAGGCAGAAAAGAAATATTCAATATTAGATCTCGAAGCGACAGAAATTATTTTTACATTTAAAAAGTGTTTTGAGTACATTTATGAAAGGGAATTTATATTAGAAATAGATAATGAACCTTTATGTAGAATTTTTGGTGAAAAAAAAGGTATTCCAGTTTAAGTGTGTAACGTGTAACAGACTACAGCATTACGGAATTATTTTATCTTCGTTCAATTAAATTCGTTAAATCAGCAAATAATTGTTCAGATTTCATATCACGTGTTCCAGTTGGAGAAGCAATTGCGAAGAATAATGAAATTGATTAAACAATATTGTATTTATTGAAAAATAATGATGACATACCTATAAATACAGATGAGATTAAAGTAGAATCAGAAACTGATTAAGTGTTAAAACAGATTAAAAAAATTCTTAGAACAGGGTGGCCAAAGAAAATAAATAAGGATGACAAAACTTGGATTTACCGGATAAAAAGAAATGAATTATCAATAGAAAATGATTGTATATTTTGGAATCATAGATTAATTATACCATTAAGGTTAAGAGATAAGATTTTAGGTTGATTGCCCATATCGCATATGGGAATCGCTAAAGTGAAGGGTTCAGCTAGGGGATATTTTTGGTGACCTATATCTATATCTATATATTACGGTAAGCGAGTGCGAAGCTTGTATAGACTTTCAACAATCTCATCCTTAAAGTCAATTAACGTCATGGCCTATAAATGACGAGGTTTGGAGTAAAATTTAAATAGATTTTTTTCGACCGATAGATACAAAATATTTTTTGATAATTATAGACTCGACTAAATTTACCTAACGTAAAAAAAATACGATTAAATTTTTAAAGAAATTGTTTTGTTATTTCGGAAGTGTACACACTATTGTGTCTGACAACGGAACGTCGTTGATGTCAGATTATTTTAAACAGTTTTGTAAGAGAAATAATGTTCAACATTTAACTTCACTCGTTAATCTCAATCTAATGGGCTAGCAGAAAATGCAGTAATATCACGTAAAAAAAATTTAAGTAGATCATTGCCGAAAAAAAAACTCAGGCTGATTACATCGAAAGATTGGCATGTTTTCTAATCGATTATAGGAATGCACTACACTGTACAACTGGTATGGATCCAGCAGTGGTATGTTAGGAAGAAGTTACGTTCCAATTAAAATAGTTGAATTCCGAGGGAGGGGAGAGAGAAAGAACACATGATTTCAAATGAAACAAAAAGGAAAATATCTAAATGTTAACAAACCCCAAAGTTTTACAATAAACGAGATAATAAGAAATCAACAGCATTTCACATAAATCAAAATGTTACGGTAAAGAATTATACGAATCAAAATAGAGATAAATGGAAACCAGGAAAAAATTGTAATCGTTTCGGACAGAAACTTTATTTAGTTGAAGTCAATTTAAATGAAAAAACATTATTATGGCAAAGATATCAACTATCTAAATTATGTGTTACATGGAAAATTAATAAAGATCTTCTATTCCCCGCGTCTCAGACATCAAGCTGGTCAGCTGACGAGTTGGATGTATCCGACTTTCATTCGGAAAGTGACGATAATAGTCAAATCCGGTGGCAACCACCTCCCTGCCATGAAAAGAACAGCTGAGGCTGCATAAGAACATGAAAACAGGACTTAACTCGAGGAATATACAACGGATGAAATACATGTATTAAGAAGTATAGTCCATGTTTGTGTTAATGTCCAAGTGTATTAAAGGCACAACCGGCTATGAAAGAGATGGAATGAATCAGCGTATGCTATACGAGTGAAAGGTTGTCTCGCGTGTACTGCATTCCTTAGAATAACCCTTATAACATAGCGACGATAAATACTGTAAATACCGTATTGTCATTTTCCTACAAAATACTGAAGACTGAGAAGTTATCACAGTTAATTTTCGAAAGAAGCAAAATAGTGTTCAGAATCAGACATATTATTACGACCAAAAGCATTCGGTGGTATTTAAAAACATTTCGATAATTCGTAATTAGTAGTTTTTTCATATGTATCCGACGTTTACAAGTTGATTGTTTTATAAAATTTTATACTAAATGCGCAGCTTTCGATTTCATATCAAATCTGCAGAAACATATTGACCATGGAGATTTTACAGCGGCAATATTTATTGATCTAAAGAAGGCGTTTGACACGGTGGACCATAACGTATTGATCGAAAAACTGAAACATTTGGGTATTGCTGGTACTCCTCTGGAACTTTTCACTTCTTACCTATCAAATCGCTTTTCGGCAGTAGAACTGGGTGGAGAAATGAGTGAATTGGGTGAAATAACATGTGGAGTGCCACAGGGATCAATTCTTTGACCGTTGCTATTTCTAATATATGTTAATGACATAACAAAGTGGGGCATTAAAGGAACTCTTCAACTTTATGCGGACGATACTGTAATTTTTTATAACAAAAAAACCTAGCGGAACTTGAAATGGAAATGAATGCCGATGTTTCCCATCTCACAACCTGGTTGAGAATAAATAAACTGACTCTTAACGTAAAAAAAAAACGCATTATTTACTATTCGGCAACAAGAAAAATTCCAGCCTCGATATCAAAATTGGTGACAACTGCCTCGAAAAGAAAACGACAACAAAATATTTGGGCCTTATAGTAGATTCTCAACTTTCGTGGGATCTCCACATAAATCATGTAAAGGAGAAAATTACCCCCATAACTGGTGTGCTATATAGACTTCAAGGATTACTACTCATTCCGTTACTAACTGCAGTATATTTCGCCATGGTACATTCACACATTTCCTATCTCTGCTGTATCTGGGGCTTTGCCTTGAAGAAATTGATTGCTGATCTGCAGGTGGTTCAAAACCGAGCCCTCAGAAATGTTTTTGGACTTCCATGGGACACTCATGTCAGGGACATCTACTCAGTTTCCGGTATCCTTCCAATCACGATCCTTCCTAAGTATGAAATCACCAGCACCATCCTCCAAATTACTCAACAATCAACTCACACTAACGTCAAGCCACTTTACAATCAAGACATCCACAACCACAATACTCGAAATAGCAATAAAATCCGCATTCCTCAAACACACACTACAAAATATGGAATAAAATCTTTAAACTACATTGCCTACACACTTTATAATTCGCTTCCAGATATGTACAAAACCATCCAGAAAAATAAAAAATCTCAAAATGATGGTTTAAAGGAATACTTTTTAAGCATATTTAAAAATGAAAATCAGTAAATCCATATTTGTATATCTTGTTATTCCCTTATATGTTTTCTCTTGTGTGTTGTTCTATTTAACTTGGCCTTATAAAATTATTTCTGTTTGTATGTGAAACTTCTATTTTTTGATATTTTGCTGTCAATGTAAAATTGTATGTACTATCTTGTACTTATGTATTGTAAATTCCTCCCGTCCTAAAATGAGTTTTGAAACTCATCGGGATTGCTTTAGCAAGAAATAAATATATAAAAAAAAAAA
>JAHDVE020010053.1:0-32547 GCA_022606495.2 Halesus radiatus | reverse complement strand
AATACAAGCAACATCTTCCGCTTACTGTGATGTTAGTAGGAGATTTTCAAATATTTGTCAGGTTATTCGTAACCAGGGAATATTTGTCTTTCTTTTAAAAAAATAATATATATTAGCCGCATCAGCAATTCAGTAAAAAAAAATTAAGGTAAAATGTTGATGATTATAATAACATTCATAAATACGTTAAAGGGGGGCACTAAAAATACACACCGTATAGTTCGCTAACGCAAGAAATACTATAAATGATCAATTTTATAAATTGGTGCTGTTAGGAAAATTAATAAATTGTTTCTATTTGACAAATTTATTCTTTTTAGTCACAACCTGTGTTGTGGCCATACATTTGACGTCCTCAGTCTAGTTTTTTTTGCGGGATATGTAATGTAAAGCCATGCGTCCGCACACTACTTCTACTAAAGCTGTGAAATGTTAACCCTGCATTGCTAGTATTTTTAGCACAGTACAAAAATGTTCTAATCTCTCACACCACCGCTAGGTCAAAGACTAAGATTGCCTAGAGACTACCGTTTTTATTTGTACTAACTGAACCACCACGTCGAAAGGCTCGTCTCTCCGAATGTCCTTTCCTTACGTCGAGCCCATTGTTTAATCCCTCCCCACGTTTTCTTAAAAACGGTGGGCCTGTTGGATATTTGTGGAGGGCGGCAGTTTAACATGAAAACATGCTTTTTGCGGTGTTGCCATCTGTGAAGGAAAAAAAAATGACAAAATTTTGAATGAAGAATATTATTATCTCTAATTAATTAACATTTTTGTGAAAAAATGTTTTTTTTTTTATATCATTGTATTAATTGATTGTGTTTTCCGAGTACATGTTGTATTCTACTACCTAATATGCCATATGGTTTCAATTATGCAATCAACGGAGGATATGAATAATGACAATTTTCAAAATTTCATTGCACAACTATTCACACCCGCACTTGAAAAACTACACACAGCTTACCTTTGCTCATGGTGTAATGCACGGCACTGCTACAAACGGAAGTGCTGCCATCTCTAATATTCAAAGAGAACTGTTGAAGTTTTCCTCGCAAATTTATCTACTTGTGGTAGCAGGTTTGTTAGCACTGCGGCAAAATCAAACATTCAACTCCTTGACTCAATTTTAAAGGTCTAGATCATCACACTATGGATGTCGTCTTGGTAATTAATTAAATATTTACAGTCCTTTATGCAAATAATAAAAAACTAATTTTCCAATTAAACTACTCCGAGAAGTTAAGTCTTTGGGTTCTTGTCATCCTTTGCATTTAATTTTAGTTAATCGTTTTTGTCAGATTATAAATCATCCTATTTCACACCCCTGTGTTGCCAAAGTGATTATTTCTGGGCTTTAATCCTTGTTTTTTTTTCATTCATTTTCACATATTTTAGCTAAGTTATATATTTAATCATTGAAGAAGATAATATTAACACATCCCAAATGATACACGAATCCGAAAAAACAACAGAAAATAAAAAGATTTCAGTCGCATCTGGGACTCGAACCCAGGACCTCTGCCTATCCGGGGTAACCGCTTAACCAACTTAGCTAATGAGACCAGTTCAATTCATGCCATCTACACCGATATCATACTTCAAGTTCAAGACTTGTTAATATTATCCTCTATTTTAAATCCCATATTATTGGCTGCTATCCTTATGATGATTGCAAAGTTCTTCCCGAACACAATTGCAACCGGAATAGAGTCTCGGATGATTAAATATTACAATGAGGTTTACAAACTTCAATAAGTTATAAAAAAAATTGAATAAGTTATATATATATTTAGCAAAGTTATGTCATTATTGCACTCGTTTACAGAAATCTTCTTTATTTTTAGAATACTATGGTGGAAGACTACATGATTTATATTAGGACATAGTTGTTAGATTCTTAATGCACAATTTGTACCTTTTGCAAGCACTATTAAACAGACAATTGCCGATGTAGTGCATTTGAGACATCAAGTCTTATCGTTATTTTTGAACCGATGTTACTAAATATAATCCTGTTAGATACAATAAAATAATTAATAATTTTATTCCAACATAATATTCTAGTAATCAATCAAATGGCCTTGTTCTATGGAACCGTAATTATGTACCTATCTATACATATTTGAATCCCAAACTTTATCTTCAAATTGTTTGTGGGTTAGCTGGTTTGTCTGTGACCATAGTCAATCATTAAATTCTTAAGCCAGTTTTATTTCATATTATTAATAATATACAGTTTGAAACACTCAACTTTGCAGTCTGTGGCATCTCTAGAGTAGATTTTGTGGATACTAAGCATTCGTGGATATAAAACAACAAAAAATCTTTTTTTGTTCCCCATTTGATCGTCTGCAAAGATAAGTGTGGCAAGCTGTAGACATTATTTGTCATGGAGAATATTAAATGTAATCTTTTTAACAAGGTTATAATTATAGGTGCTATCATATCCAACGATATCGCTTATTGTCTGTGCCTCGAGTTAAGTCTCTTTAACCAAATACTGTAGAATAGTAATACGTCTAGCTCCTGCCATTTTCCATTCATTGCGATGGCAACCTAGGAATTAGTGCCATCTAGCGGAGTTGATTTTCTTTCATACGGTTGGTTTGACAGTTATTATGTGAAAAATATTCTTAAATGAAAAGATATTTAGTTTTGAAACACTTTATTTAGTTCATTTGGAAACTAGTTTCGGTTAGTTCAATCTTTTTCAGGACAGTTTAATATAAACTGGAAAATATTCTTTGCTTTACGTAAATAATTTGTTGAAATCTAAAATTCATTTAAAAGAATATTCAGTAACTACATACATACAACTAATATCCCTTTTAATATATATATATTTTAACATTAACCAAAAAAGTGAAGTCTAAAATTAGGAAATTAAAGAACACTTCCCACAATTCTATAACTCATAGGCCTAAATATCACTTTGCAGGTTGCCTAAGCAAGCAATACAATAAATAAATTATAAATGGGTACTTAGAAAAATGTCCTAGGTATCTAATCATGGAAATCCACAAGCTGCAATCTTTTAATTTTACTAAATACATAATACATACACAGTTAATATGTAGAGTTTGAAAACCAGTAGAGGCATTTTTGAACGTTTTGCTTAAAATTCCAGTACATATTTCACATAGAACTTAAAAGCTTATTAAAAACTTTTGTCATTAGAAACCTTATAAATTTTCCTAACAACCTGTGTAGAATTTATAGGTAAATCATTTATAGTATTTCTTGCGTTAGCAGACTATACGGTGTGTATTTTTAGTGCCCCCTTTAACATTATTTATAGATATTGTAATATAATCATCAACATTTACCTTAATTTTTTATGAATTACTATTGCGGCTAATATATATTATTTTTTTTAAAAAGAAAGACAAATATTCCCTGGTTACGAATAACCTGACAATATTTGAAAATCTCCTACCACCATCACAGTAAGCGGAAGATGTTGCTTGTGTTGTAATGGAGGACTTAGCCAGCCGAGGAATTTAACTCACGACACCTGGGTGAGACCCAAATGCAATGCCAACTCAGCCACTGACCGGTATTTAATTTGTATAGTTAGTCAATTATTTTTTGGTAAATATTTTCATTAACATATTATATAAATAAAAATTGTGGTATGCTAAGCCTAAGGGTGAAGTCTAAAAATAAGAAATTAAAGAAAATTTCTCACAATTATATAAATAAAGAAGTATTTTATTCCCTTTCTAAACCATTATGGATAGGGCACAAGCGGCGAGGCTTATAACTGTTGATACAAACCTAATAACCTCTTTTAAAAAAAACTTATGTAAAGTCATTTACTTATAGGTTACCTAATATTTATTTTATGAGTTTTTGATTTCTATAATTTATTTAGAATATATTTCACAGACCATCTATCAAAATGTATGACAAAAACCAATTAGTACAACCCCCGCCGCTGGAGGCGCTAGTGTAGCATGTTGTCATCAAATGTCAGAAGCTGGACGTATCTATCTAGGGTATTTGGTACAATCAGTTGTAATATTTCCTTCCTTATAGTCCAGAAGCACATTAATCCAGGACACTAGAGGCGCTAGCGTAGCGTGTTGCCAGTATTTTAATTTAGCTGTGCGCATTAGTGGGGAGTATTTACATTAACCAATTTGTTTCACACAAGATCAAAATATTTTATGTGATTTGGCTAATATAATGGAAACCTTCCATTGAAGTTCATTATTTTTCCATTAAAAAAATATATGTTTCTCATATATGTATCATTACAGCTTGAACCTTGTAATTTTTTTTCTTTCAGAACATGAATATGTTAAATGCTATTAATTTAATATTAAATAATAATTTTAGCTTTTGGGTGTTTTTTTAGAGAAATAAAATGAATGTGTATACATCATTACTAATGTACTACTTTTGATATGAAAATGCTAATATTATGGGAAGATGTTTTGTAAATTTCAACTTGTTACAATAATTAAAAAGAATTTATGAAACAAATGACTAAATTATTCTTTATAAAAGTTGAAATCTCAATGAGGAACTCCGGTCAGTAAAACGAAATTTGACAGCACACCTGCGAATTTTGACTTAAAATATATGAAATTATCTTGACTGGATCAATAGATGGCATGCGAATTATATAGATTTTTTCAGGGTAAAGGTGTAATTCTTAGATAAAAAATTGTCCAATATTAATTTGACTAAAAATTAATAGATGGCATGCTTGCGAAATAGATCTCTGCGCAAATAGTTCAGAATGAATGTACTTATATTGTGTATAAAGTGACTTTCACACGAGCGGGTGGCCCAGTTAGGACTGGGTAATTAATACCTGTTCTTTTTCGATATTACCCATCTTTGATATATTCGTTTGTCGGTATTATGTTATTTTCACCGTTCCCGAATATTCGGCGAAAGGAAGGGGGGGGGGGGTTTATGGGAACTTTTCATATAATAATTTGTTGCTGTTTAATGTACTTTAATATAAACAAAAAAAAATGGTTGTTCTTTGAATAATAGAAAAATGGTTTCGTAAAAAATGACAACAATAAACATACCACACAAACAAAAAATTTAAAAAATAAAGTTTTTCGAGGTAGACGAAGTTCTCGCAGAACTGTAATAATTCATTTTTTATACATTTATCATATACGGCGGTATCATAATACGCATTTCTGTTACCAACATGTGCACTAGTCGTTCAGTTTAGGTTTTAAAAAAGTTGGATATGGACTTTCTTTGAACGCTGATAAATTATTAATCAGTTGCGGATATGAATGTATTTTTGCACTTTGGTACAATGCACCTACAATAGTAACGAGACGCTGATATTTTACAATGTTTTCTTCAATTAAAAGCAGTTAAATTTAAGTATAAAGTTCTCGAAGTTTTGTATGAAATCCATACAATATCGATTACTGCCTATTGAACCGTTAATACGACTGGCTCGTGTGACGTCACACCCAACAAGCCATAGATTTCGTGCGTTTTGGTGGGCTTTAAAAAATTGAAACTTTAGCAATTATTTTAACCATGAAAACAAACTTTAAAATGTAAAAAAAAAAAAACAGAAAATTAAGTTAGGATGTCAACATAATAAAAAAAATTAATTAAAATGGACTGGAGTTCCTTATTGGAAATATTTAGAGCTGTCGAAACAGATGGTATGTGTAGGGAAATTTCCCCAGATCGATTATAAGAAAATAGGGAAAAAGGAAATCAACACATTTAGGGAAATTTTGAACCCCAGCTCATAGCACAATTTTTTTTTTACATGTCACAATATTACTGATATTGCTAGTAAACTTAACTAATGGTTATTGAAATTAACACTATTATTAATTGTTTTTGTGTAAGACAAGAAGTATTGCCATTATTGCCAAGTCAAAAAATGAAAACTCGGTTAATATATTTTTTCCGTCGGCCACACTACTGGGCCACCCGCTCGTCTCACTCGTCTGAGGCACTAGAGGAGAGTCATTTCGGCCGGACCGACTCCGATGAGTCCGGCTCCGATGAGTCCGACTCTGAAAGGCGGTGGACTCGGTCCGAGTTCACAAGTTCCGGCCTCACACTCTAGGTCCGACTATTTTGGATCGGATCCAAAAACGAAAAGTGACCTTATGCAATAGTGTAATATGTACGATTTTTCCATCCGCAATCGTCGTCACCACAAAGTAGTCGGAGCTATAAACTAAAGGCGACTCTATTCAGAAGTACATTGTGCACGATATTTGCTTCCGGAATCAGATACACGACAGAAACGGCGGCACGATGATTCATGTGGTTCCACCGGATTCGGCGGAACCGTCGGATTCGGTGGAACCGCCGGATCGTCGGACCGAGTCCGAGGCGCCGAATCTGTCCAGCTGAACTCGAAACCGGAATCGAGTTCTTAAATAAGCGGAACGACCCACTTCTGGAAGGCACTATAGGTATACCATTCACGTTTCGGCGGACGCATAGATATACCACTCTCCACTTGGGCAATCTGGCCGTTGGAATTTGATTTGCGGATTCCTTCCTTGCCGACAGATAAGAGAGCAGCACCTCTGGCTGTAGTTGTAGGCTGTAGGCGAACCATGGGTGTCGAGCAGTTTTCCGTTTGGCCGACAGAGGCTAGAGCTTTTGCGCGGATAGCGAACCGAAGTCAGTGGCGCTAATAATTCAAATACTGTGCTGTAATAATAATATTGATATATTTCATTTTCTGTTTTCGCACTTTCGTACACAGGCGGCACCCATAGGCAGTGGTTAGTGTAGGGAATATTATATAGATATTGAGGAATTTAAAAAAAATGCTGTACTTACTTAGACCTACGATATTAAGTTTTCATAAAGCAAATCGAACAAAATAAATAGAAATTGATAATGTCTGACAGCAGCACGCGAATTTTAAAATGATTGAAATGGTCCGCGAAAAAATAGCCCGGCCGAATTATTAGAGAATAATTCAATCAACTAGCTATTAAATTATTATTACAGCAAGTGCGCTCCGGACAACTGGTTTTATTTTCCGGAGGTCACTATTCAACATTCAACCACCGTAAGTGCTCTATTCGCCACTCACCTCTCTCGGAGGCAGGACACGTTCTCTTTAGAAATCTGTTGGATTGTTGACTTTTTTTCTAGTATTATAAAATATACCCATTGTAATATTAATATTTACAATCAAATTGAACAAGTGTACGATGTCAATCCCCAATGTGTTTATTGACTGTGAGTATTTAAAGCAGCTGTTTGTTTTTCTAAGCATATAACATACATTTTTACTATCGGTAGCTTTTTTTTAATCTTACGAAAACCTAATACAGTTTTTATTACTTATTTGATTACTATACAATACAAAACACATTAGGTACTTCAAAATTATCAAGGAAAAACTATAAATTAATATATAAATATTTGCGATAGATAATGTACCTCTTGTAAATTGGTAATCTAAAAGCAATGTTTCCGAAGGGGTAGGCTGATAATATTATAGCCTGAATATATTTTAGGTAGGTACTTAATAAGTTTTTAGTAAATATTTGAAGATGATGATATAAAAAAAAGTTAAAGACGCAAATACTTATAGCAATGTAATAATAAATTATAACAGTTTTGCAATCCAACGGGTTTTCAGGGGTTTCCGTTAACCCTTTGTACGAAAGTAAAAATTCTCAGAAATCTGTTGATAATGTCTCAATAAATACACTATCACTTGTCGGGGGTGTGTTTTACGTGAAATTCTATGTGTAATGGATTTTATTTTTGGAATCCCGTTGTTATGGAAATTGGACGACAATTGAAATCATTGATTACAGAAGCAATTTTCAAATCCCACGAAATGTTTGTAAATTTGATCGATGTGAACTAAAAATAAACACGTAGTTTACCTATCAATTTGTAGCATCCCGACATCAAAAATGTCATTAATCCCAATAAAAAAAATGTGTATGGTCCTGCCGGCCGCTGAGAGCTCGTCGTAGTTACACACGCGTCGTTTATAATAGGTTACAACGGAGGTATCGTACGAAATGTTGATGAAATAATAGTCATGACATCATGTATCATGTATGTTTAGGTGTCCGTCGCTATTCGAGCTCCGCGCGCCAGCAGCTGACAGAGGTGCTGGAGGCGCGACTGACGGGCATCCAGAGGGCCGGCACCTGGAAGGGTGAGAGGATCATCACCTCCCCGCAGGCCGTCAACATCACCGTCAAGGATGGCAAGGGCGAAGTGCTCAACTTCTGCGCTAATAATTATCTCGGATTGGCGGTAAGTTCATTATTCTAGTCGATACAGAATCGAATAGAAAATACTTTTTCCTGTAGGTAAATTAATTTTTACGAGTATTACGTTCTCGTTTTAGAAAAGTCCATTTGTCGGTACACGAATGTTAGACAGACGCAAAATATAATCGAAATATGTGATCAAAATTCAATCGAGAAAAAAACTGAAAGTTTTTGCGTGACTGTATCGACGTGCTCACGATCGCAATGCAAATTAGGATGTGCCAATTTTCTAATTATGAGAACTGCTTTGAAATTTAAAATAATTGCTCTAAATTTTCTTGACTTTAGTGGTTGACTTAAGTGGTTTTTGAATTAGATGAGGAAAATTAAAAAAAAAAGAATTAAATGTAGTTCTTATTGTTTTTTTCAGACGCATCTTGAGAAATCCGTAATCAATCTCATTCGAAAAGTGGCACCCTAATGAACATTTTATTTATTTATTAAACGTCCTTCTCAACTGGTAGAGTGAGACATTCTAGTTTTAGATCTAATGCTGATGATGACGACAAGATTCTAATAAAAAAGGCATTATTATGAGTATAAATAATATTATCTCCTATTTCTTACAAGTGATGAATGTGATTGCATTTAGGGTCAGTTGTATAAACGAATATTTGCCATTCGCTCGTCATCACTTTCACTGCTCGATGAGGAATCCATTTCACAGATGCAAATTATATATTGTCTCTTTAATTAAAAAGTGCACGGTTTCAAATAAGCGATTGTCGGGCAATAACTGACAGCTGTCAAACGACTGGTAATCTAACCAACGTTTATAAAACGGCGAAATCGGGCAGTAGTCTAAATATAAGTGAATCATCTCCCCTACAATAAATTAGCAGGTTAAATGTTAACCAATTTACCAGCTACCAGTCCATGCGATTTATTAAATCTTTCTTGGATTTTATGATTCTTATTAGTTTCAGCCTACCACTGAAAGTCTGGCAACATTTTGATTATGAAGCGAATGCGTTGAATTGAGAGGCTGGTATATGGGTAGGTAATACTCAAATGCATTTTTTTTCAGAACAATCAACAAATCGTTTCGGCGGGAAAAGCTGCAATGGACAAATATGGAGGAGGACTGAGTTCAGTCAGATTCATCTGTGGCACCCAACAAATACACAAGGTCTATTTTTATATTATTAACTTCTTGATGTCAAAATCAAACATGCAATAAGTCAGTCTATCGATGACGTTAATAACCTATCTTAAATAACTTCACTTCAGGAGCTGGAAGAGAAGATTAGTAAATTCCACGGGCGGGAAGATGCTATCTTGTATGCCTCCTGCTTCGATGCCAACGCCGGAGTGTTTGAGTCCTTCCTGACTCCTGAGGATGCTATCTTCTCTGATGCACTAAACCACGCCTCCATCATCGATGGCATCAGACTATGCAAGGCCAAGAAACTGCGATATAAAAACAGGGATATGGCTGGTAAAAGTGAACATTAATTACAAAAAAGTTAAATCTGAATTAGTTTACTAAATAATTTGATTATTATTTTATGGTATGTGAACGAATTTGAAAACCTCGTAAAATTAATACATAATACAATATTTATTTATTATTTATTAATTTATATATTAATTAATTTATTTGGGCTTTTACATTTTTTTAACATTTAAAAGATTTTGTGTACAGAAAAAAAGGCTTTAAGTTAACAAAAAAAAAAATATATATATATATATGTATATATATATTAAGGTGATACGAAATGGACTTTTTTTAAAATTTGCTGCATAATTTTCTCGTAAATAATAGATATTATTTTATTTATTTTAGTACTGAAAAACTAAAAACTGAACAAACTGAAAAACTGTATCAATAGTTTTTGATCTTGAATGGAATTGAACACTTGAACAAATACTCTTTTGAACGAATCTCGGTAATACCCATAGGTTTTTGGTGCAATATCAAATTCAAAAATTATTTATAAAGTAAATATTATATGTGTAGAATTATGTGCATTCTTTTGTTAAATTTAAAACAAACATTCTTGAAAAATAAATTGGGTAAAACAGGGGCATGTCATGACTTTCCTTTCAATTATTCAGGACAATAGTTTTTGTTGGTGTTCTGATTAAAAAAGATTTTCCTGCTGACAGCTTTTCGAAAGCAAATGTATCTGAAAAAAAACTTTTTGATTAAAAATAATAAATACCTATCTAAAAATGATAACACTCCACTGATGTAGTATCACAAATATGTAGTGTAGATATATAACAAACAAATAATAACAAGATGATTCAAACTTTGGTTACAGAACTGGAGAGCCAACTGAAGAGTACAGATGCAAGGCTGAAGCTGATAGTGACGGATGGAGTTTTTTCCATGGATGGGACTGTGGCTCCGTTGGCAGCCATAGTGGACTTGGCACACAAGTACGGTGCCCTCACATTCATTGATGAATGTCACGCAACGGGATTCTTTGGGGACACTGGACGGTTAGTTTTAAACACTTCATTTCATATACTGAATCGAAATTACTACAGCTATGTTAAAAGTGGCCAGATATATCAGAATACTTCCTAAGCCTTCTCTTTCGAACTTGCTTTAGCCTCTCAACCTTCTCCAAATAGGGATGCCATAGTTCCCAGTGGAAAAAAAAGATTATTAAATATGAGTCGTCAACTACAAGTCCCGGGTCAAATAAGTTGCCCGTCTCAGTATACACATTAGCATCTCCCACACATATGTTATCGCACGCGTTTCTCGATCTTTACTCCAAAGCGTCTGTCGATCTGCCCGCCGATATGAAAGATCGGCATGCCAGCTGAAAAATTGCGTTAATTTGGGTAAAAAAATTACCACACTTCGTCAGGCGGGCTGATCCGTTGTACGACTGATTTCCGCACGGAAGTGTACATGTAAAGGGATTTCTCAGAGATCGGAATGAAGTGTGGCTTGATGCGTGATATGTCGCATGGTTTAAAAGTTTTGCTACAGTTTTGACCATATATATCATAAGATAGACATCGTTATGCGCATATACCAATTAATAATAACGTCGTATCATAATTACAACAGAAGATTATAAATTACTTACATATGAACAGTGCAAATTTAGATAGTTTACTTGAAGTGTTTTGTTCAAAAATTAACTAATACTGATTTTTAAGTTAAAACCCATAAAAAAACAGATGCGTGGCGCGCACTCATACACTTAATGTAAAGACATCAATGAGAAAAATCTACGCGTCGGACTGACAGGAGATCTGGGAGCTCAGACTGCAGGTCGCTGCCTTTACACAAACGTTTCGGCGGACGTATTGGACCGAAGTGTGGTGAGATCTTGAGTTCGAAGTACACGTCTAATGTCCGTCATTGTCTAGTGAGGCAGGTAACGTAAATATTGCTTTTTCAATAAATGCAAATTCACTTTGTGGCATCATTGTAAAATAATTTAATATTTTTTGTTTTTGTTTAACCCTTACTATAATAATAATAATAACTAATCTTAGTTAAACTTAAAAACGACCTGGGGGCCAAGCCTGTATCTTTAGAGTTAGCTAACGCAAGTTAAATCTGCCAAAAACAATACATTTGGACAATTTTCATAAACGCAGCGTCGTCTCATGCGTTTGTGTTATGAATTTGTCTATTAACGTAAACACAAACTTAACTTGTTATCACGAAACGGACTATCAAACTGTGTTGATTATGGCCGATTTAACTTGCATTAGCTAACACGAAAGATACAGACGTGGCCCCCTGGTACAGTTACAAATTTGGTTCCTACTGTGCATACCCACCCTCTAGTCAAGTAATAGACTGTAATTTTGTAAGTCTCTGTTTATTTCTCAATCTTAAGCACAATTATCTTTACGAAGCACAAGTTCACGTCGCTCGCAGGTAGAAAATCCTTCTTCTTCTATATATAGGCTGCTGATTGCGTTGCATTATCTGGCCATGTACACCAGCTTACATATTTTATTAATGTTGGTGTTGATTAGTTTTATTTATTTTTACAGATGGTACACATACCTTAACGAACAATGATAGTAAATGTTATTCCAGAGCATTGGAACTATTTTTGTTTGACGTATTATTGGTATCGAGGAAAAATTTTAGAATGTCGATCATATTGTTGATGAACTCGAGGACAATAATGATGATTAACTTTCATTCATTCATTAACTTTCGACATACATTTTTTTTTTAAATGGCGAGGATTTTATTTTCAATTTCAGATTGTCGGTACTGTCGTGCCAGTCATTTTGTATGCCGTGACTTCACACGCTTATCGATCGGCTGCAAATATCATCATTTTGATGTCTTCTTCATGCCCTCTGCATGCTTTAATGTAATCTAATGATAATTAGTAATAGAATGTATGGCGGCATATTTCATTAAATTAATATGGCAGCCTTGATGTAAAAAAAAAAATGCTAATGTTTTTTTCACCATTTAGATGGAAATTCCTGCAATATTCCCCATTTAGGGAATTTACCCATCACTAGTAATAACTAACTAAAACATGACGCCGTTTCTCCGCAGAGGTAGGCAAAGAGGTTGGACCGCCACACAACTCTGTCTTGGCCCACACTCCTTGTTTCATTCACATTCATACATTATCTCATACAATATGCTCTTTTGTCATTTTGATTTTTTAGTTGATCTGATTCTCAAGTATTTGATTCACTTGATCATGCAATGTCTTCCTCGGGCATCCCCGATTTCTTCTACCATTCACTTTAATGTTGTATATCCTCTTTACATTCCTTTCTTCGTTCATCCGCTCCACGTGTCCAAACCATCTAATCTTACTATTATTATTATTTTTTTACATTAACTCCACACCTATGTCATCTTTGGGGATGACATAGGTGTAAAGGGTTTTTTAAGCAAAGGAAGGAGACAAAGTTTTGGGAAGGAAATAGGCATGAGAGAGGGTAGGAATCTGAGAGTCGATATGTCTAGGAGTGATAGACGTATAAATCCATCCTTCCCACCGCAGTGCAGAGCGATGGATCGAGAGTCCGGCTGGAAAGGTCAAAGGGTCTCCCTCAACCGGCCTCTCCCAATCCAGAATGCCACGCAGTTGGTGGGTAGACGCATCCGCCTCGAAGACCTGGACCAACCTCACTCCATAAACCCTGGTACCCCTGCTAAGTCACCTAACATAGCAAACCACTTGGGGTAACCTATGGCAGAGGTGTTGGTTATCTAATCGGTCCCTGGGGCAGTGGTACCCATACCCGCCTACAAAATTATTATTTCTGATAATAATTTATGCCTTGCATTATTTCTGGGTCTCCACATTTGTAACACAATATGACACACACGCATCAGGGTTTACAAATATGTTATGTAAAAAAATAATAAATCCCCCGTTTGTCATAAAAATATCAGACTAAATAAAATACATACGAGGTGCGTTCAAAAGAAAAGGTGAATTTTGAATTTTCGCGGGCTGTGTACATTCGATTATCGATTTTTTGTTGTTGTTATGTTGGTACACATATGTTTATCATATGTTAGCATTATCAGCCATTTTGGATCAGTGGTTTGTTTTTGACAACTAGAAAGGTTAGTCACGTTTTTCGGTGTTCTTCGATTTTTTATATAGGTTCGTTTTCTGAAGCATCATCAGTCGGATTGAAGTGAAATTTTAAATTTGCTTTATTTTCTATGTCCTCATCAGCATTTCTTAAAAAAAAATTGATTCTTTTTAGAAAAAAATTGTTAATCCTATGGAGGAATTTCCTAGTTTTGGTCGGAATTTGATAGCCGTTTTCTGGGGCATCATCAGTCCGATTAAAGTGAAATTTTAGATTTGCTTTGTTTTCTATGTCCTTATCAGCATTTCTTCAAAAAATCGATTTTTTTAGATTTTTTACAAAAAATTTTTTTAGTAAAAAATCGAAGAAAAAACAAGACGTGTCTAACCTTTCCAGTTGTCAAAAACAAACCACTGATCCAAAATGGCTGATAATGCTAACATATGATAAACATATGTGTACAAACATAACAAAAAAAAACGATAATTGAATGTACACAGCCCGCGAAAATTCAAAATTCACCTTTTCTTTTGAACACACCTTCGTATACACATGTAAAGCAAATATAATTGGTTGCATTTTTCTAAAAATTATGATTTGCAGGGGCACAGAGGAACACGCGCAGGTCATGGGGAAGATTGACATCATCAACTCAACGCTGGGCAAAGCACTAGGAGGCGCCATGGGGGGTTACACCACGGGCCCCAAACCCCTGGTGGACCTACTTCGCCAGGTGTCCCGCCCCTACCTCTTCTCCAACTCCCTGCCGCCCTCCGTGGTGGGGAGTGCTTCCAAGGTACTGTCAACCAAATAGCCACATAACAATCTTAACCGGGTAAACGATAAGTTAAATTTACCTTTAGGGGGAAAACTGTGCAAAAGATTTATCATTTTCATTGATTGTTAACTCAAAGAAATCAAAAAAAAAGAATGTCACAATCTTGCTTCCATGGGGCCACACATATGACCATGATTTCGAATTATTTTAATCTCATTAGAGTTTTAATATAAAATTCTCTCCTTTTGTAGGTATTCGACATGCTGGAAAAATCATCGGACTTATGCCAGAAGTTGAAAGCCAACACCAAGCAGTTCAGGGAGGGAATGAGCAAAGCCGGCTTTAAAGTCAGCGGAGACAATCATCCCATCTGTCCCGTCATGATTGGAGACGCCAAGTTGGCCAATAGCCTGGCTAATCAAATACTGCGTGAGTAATGAAGTTAGCAATTAGAAATGGTGGAGTCTATTGTTTTATTTTTTTTTTCTATGAGAACTATGCAGTCATTGCTTGAAGTTGTCAGCATAGAATTTTTGTAGCAGTGCGTGTGTTCCCAGCCTATGAAACCTAAAGGTGGCAACTGACTTGAGCATTCGCTTGTTGCGAATATTCACCCGAATATTTGCTGAATATTCGCTTGTTTCGAGCAATGTTCATGGTGCCTGAATATTCGGCTCGGCCATGCTTTACACTCAGAGTCAAAATGGCGGATATAGAGGTTGTGTGTGCTGCGTTCCTTTCTAATAATATAAAGAAGGAAAGAAAACGTGTTTGGGTGACAAATGAGAAAATGAAAAAAAAAATTACTTACACTAATAAACAGACAGACTCTCGCCCGAGGTTTGCTCGCGATGATGTTCGCCCAGCAGTGACTGACATGTGCCGAATGGCGAATATTACAAAGGGATTCACTAAAAAACCAAGATCCGGTCGGAGCACGCTAGGTTCTCGCCCGCTAGCAGCTCGGCTCGCTGCATTGACATGGTGAATATTCTTGTTGGAACATGTTCACAATGAGCGAATACATAAGTCAGTTGCCACTATAATTTATATTAGAATAAAGCGGCTGATATTTGCATAATGCATACATGATTCGGCCACAATCTGATGTCTATTAACGAGTATGTGGGAATGTGTTTTGCAGAAGAGGGGATCTACGTGATAGGCTTCAGCTACCCCGTGGTGCCGGAGGGGCTGGCGCGGGTGCGGGTGCAGGTGAGTGCGGCCCACGAGCCCCGGCACATTGAACGCGCTGTGCACGCCTTCACCAAGGTGGGCCGGGAACTGAACATCATACAGTGATGTCGCGTCAAGACCCGTTTGCACTTCCATACATTCCTCAATTCTTTGCTCTATCGTAGCGAGAACTTTTGTAGTTTTCGCATAAAAAAAGGATCCAAAGTTTTTATGTTATTCTAAGGACTGGATGGTTCCTAAACCTATAAAAATATATTTTGACTATGATGATCACATTAAACATTAAATATTTCTTAAATTATACTAATATTATGTAAAACGTGTTTTCCTTCCCACTATTATCTATAAATGCCCTTTTCAAATGGATCAAGGTCGCATAATTTGTCATCTAAATAATTAACTCCGTCAATTCAAGACAAAATCAACACATTTATTTTCCTGAATATCACAAACATGTGCTACTTAACTGTAAAATACATTTGACCATATTCGTTTTGGTGTATATATATATGTATCATTAATTAATTCATTTGGGGTGAGAGGATTCTACCTCTGCTCATTAAATACATAATCAAACCAAGGTCAAAAACATAAAAAAAACATCTCTACTTTTTTTACAGAAGTTTTCTTCTGGCAGTAATTACACAGGAGGGATAAATTAACAATAATATTACTGTGTATTTAAATAAAATGTTTGAAAATAAATAATATTACTGTAACAGGCACATAACATATCGTGTTGTATACATATATCATTGATGTATATATAGAAAGTGTGAAAAAGTTAAAATAATAAAAGTACATACATACACAAATGTATGCAAAAAATCCACGGTACACATTTATTGTACTTATAAAACTAGTGATTAAAAGGTAATTTTTATATTGAAATAAAAATACATTAAATTTCATAAAAGGCAGTACACAAGACATCGTAGCACTCCTTATAATTTGCCTAACGACAGAATAAAATGACTTTTTGGCATTAATGGACCACACTTTTCTAATACGTCGAATTATGATGTTTTTTTGCATTGGTTAAACATCACAAAAACAATAAATAATCTATCTACCTAAATGCCAAGAAAGATCTACTAATTGATTAATAAAAGTGTAATTATTTATCGTTTATCAATAAAAGTCCTACTAAGAATAAAATTTCTTCAAAAGATGTGTAATTATTTTGTGGCGTCATTATTAATAAAATTAATAAGAAGTACTTTGTTTACATATACTGTTTATCTAGATGAGGAAGCTTTGCTTTTGAAACATGTAGATATATATACATACATTAAAAACAGTGGTGTAAAAAAAGTCCTTCTCATTAATTTTATTAAGAATAAAATATTTACATACAAGTTAAAATATAATATAAGATAAATATATTTTTAATGTTCTGAGGAGAATTAGTGTCAAACAACCCTGATTCATAATATTTTTGACTGCACCATTTCGTCTTCTACAATATAAATTATTTGAGTGAATTATACTATCAATATAAATAAAAATAAAAACTTTGAAGAACAATAATTGCATCCTAACGATTCAATTTGTATTACTAGAAGATAAAAGATTATTTAAAAATAATACCGAAATTTCAAACATTTCTAAAGTAATTAGCATTAAGGCTAAACGAAATGTAATACGCGCTCACAGGTGGCGCTAATTTAAATATTAAAAAATAATTTTTAACTTGTAATGCTTTTAAATATTGAAATGAATTGTTTGTTGGCAAGTGTACACACGGAATATGAAACGGAATAAATAATTACTGCAGATTTAAAGCTCAAGCAAGTACTCCAAGAACCTTTTAAAAATACACAATATATTATTGTAAAACTAACACACAGTTTCTTGGAGGACTTAAGCTTCAAACTTACAATAACAATTTATTCTATTTCATATTCGGTATGTACACCCGCCAACAAATAATTCATCTCGATATTTAAAAGCATTAAGTGGTTTTTTATAGAATATTTGAATTGGCGCCATCTGTGGGCGCATATCACATTAACCTTAAGTAATTATCATGAAAAAAAGACAAACAAATTCATAAAAGCTTGAATTATAGAATATAAGTCATAAATCAATAGGAAATCACAAAGTGAACATGTAAATGTAATATGTACACGATAAAAGTAAATCACTGCAGAAAGAGTTTTCACATATGTAAGAATTGAACAGCAATAAGAAGAACTGGAGAAATTTAAGCACTGCCGGAACTGAGGATGCTGGGTTTTCCGGTGGCCGCTCTCATTATGGGGATCGGGGCTGTAATAAATAAACAGTTAACGCATTATATTAAATTATTAAGTAACATAGTGAAACCCACTTATAAAGTTCTCACGTAAGAAGTTTTCATGCTTAAGAAGTTCTATTTTTTTATTTAAAAAAAACCTTAAAAGAGAGTTTTACTGTACGTACTAATAAATCATCAAATCAAATGCAAAACACAAGAAAGAAGGTTATAGTCACAACCAAGATTTTAACTGCTCTAACCACTGAGCACTCCTGCCAAACTGCAGACCTCCCTGAATTTTTGCCAATACATATCATCGGACCAAGGCCAAAGTCACGAATCTGCAAAAACATCATTTAGAGATATAGAGGTTAGTTTGGAACTGGATTTGTATTGTTACTAAACTAGTTTCATATGCTGTATATCTATCAAATCTATAGTTTGAGGTGGGTAATAAAAAATATTAATTATTTAAATATTTGTGGATATTTTGCACATTGTTGATTTTAGCAGCAAAGTTTGTTAGGAATGCATTATTCGTATTTTGTTATGGAGTTTTTGCATTGGGGTTTTAATAATATCAACATTATTGAATACAAGGATTTTAATCTTAAAATAACCGAAAAAAGCATGTTAACATTGAAATTCTAGATAAAAGTGCAAGATACTCTCTCTCAGTATCGTCCTGGTGAAAGACCACCATTCAGAATTGAAATGTTGTTTGAAATGGCTTTTAGCCGTGTTTGGTGACCAGATCTGAATAGCCAGGTATTTTACCCACCTTCCTCTTCCCCTTCTCCTTCCACTCCCCCATACCTTCAGCCTCACAACATTCCCCAATTGGGGATGCCATAGTCTCACTGGCTCCAGACGGTTGGGAGCAGTTGGGACTCTTGTGGGGTATTTATATAAAAAAAAGACCTACGAATTCTTTAAAAAAAATATAGACAACATTCACTAGAATCGTTATTTGCATCAGGCTCGAGTAAACAGCATCGTTCCTTGCTGTCTCAGTTCAATGATTAATAACAGGGGTGCCCAAACGGTCAATCGCGGTAATTATTTCATGTCCATCATTATTTTAAATAAGCCTATAAAAAAAAAATTATAGATAATTAATAACAAATATTATAATCCGAAAATAATCACATGCTTTTATACTTCCATTTATATCCCACTTAAACACTTGAACTTTACGTTACCGTTTCTTAATATTTTCTTTGTTACCTCTCTACAATACAAAAATCACAAATTTGCCACATACATTATAGGCAAAAGTAAAAATATATTCAATACCAAAGACACAAAATTGTTTGGCATCACATATGTGGGTATTTAGTCAGATTCGTCAAATGATGGGTGTTCAGATTTCATTCATATGTATTGCACGATTTTACCATTCGCTGTTTTGGCAGTGTTTAAAATGAAATTTCGTGGTATATTTAACTTATTTAATTTATTATTACAGGAAAATAATTTTATTCCATACCTTGGGTTATTCCAGGAAATGGTGTTGGGGCATTTGCCATCTGCAAATAAATAAATAAACTAATTTGTAATAATTCTCAAATACAACAATATAACATACAGTGAAACTCTCTTAAGAGGAACGGCTGCACAGCCTGTTTCATAAAAAAACTTAATTTTGGATTTGAGGTCAAAATACTCACCTAAACCTAACGATATATTTTTTTAATCTACTTTGAAAATGTAATAATATATGAAAAAAAAAAATAAGCATTATGGTGAACTTTACAATAAATTAAAAGAGACCAATTTACGTTGGAAAACAAATTTGCCGTACATAATTTAAAATATCGACCCGAAAAATCCTTTATTTTTTTAATGTTTTTTTTAATATTTTTATTTACGTAATCAAATTTATATAGCAAATATGATAATTTAAAAAACAAATACAATAAACCCGCAAATAATTTTCTCAGTTGCCTCAAAATTATGAAAATTGAATTTAAAACAAAAATAAATAAAATACTCCTCATACGTACTAGATATTTACTAAACCTTTAATTAAAAAAATATATCATTCGTTTGGATGGGTATTTTGGCCTCAAATACAAAATGATGTTATGTATGAAACAGGCAGCGCAGCCGTTCCTCTTAAGAAGTTCGCACTTAAGAAGTTTTCATGTTTAAGAAGTTTTCATGTTTAAGAAGTTTGGTTTTTTCGGTCCCTTGAAGCATGAATTGGAAAAATGATCCAATTTATCCCACATACATATTTTTCCCGCATAAGAAGTTTTTTTTCCGGTTCCTTGGAAAACTTTTGAAGCGAGTTTCTTCACTGTATGTACATAATGTAATTTCTACATTTGAGCAAAGAGTGGTAGATACTCTCAGTATCGCCCTGGTGAAAGACCACCATTTGGAATCGAAACGTTGGTCGAAATGTGCTTAGCCATGTTTGGTGACCAGATCTGAATTGTCAGATGCTTCCCAATCTTCCTCCTTCCCATCTCGTTCCTTACCCCACTCTCGTTAACACACAACATACCCCAATAAGGGATGCCATAATCCCAATGGCTTCGGAAAGTTTGGAGAAGTTGGGGCTCTTGTGCGGTATTCACAGCAACAACAAGAAATGAAACAAATTATTATTGCTGAAGGCTTCAACTATTATGCATTATACCCAGACCCTAATAATAACAATTTGTTCACCTTTGGTGTATCATTGGTTCCCAAGCCAAATATATCTCCCTGCATCATCCCCGGCGAGGGTGCGGGGGCTGCGAGGGAGGAGGGAAGGGGAGGGCTTGAGCCCTGCGGGGAGGGGGCGCTGGGTGCAGGCGCGGGAGGCGCGGAGCCATGTCCAGACAGCCGGGCCTGCGCCTCCGCCATCTGCTGCTGGAGCTGCTTCAACTCCAGGAATTGGCGCTGGAACTCGGCGGATTTGTCGGCTATCTGTGATTCGGAAAAATATCATCAGAATTTAATAGCAAATTTTAGTATACTAACGAGTATGAATCAGCATAGGACATTTTACCAACCTATTAATTTAATTCAATTTATTGAAGCTTATAAGTCTCATTGTAATATTTAATCACTGAAGAAGATAATATTAACAAATCTCAAAGGCAACATGAAACAGGAGAAGACACAGACAATAAAAAGGTATATCCGAGATACTATCTAGATTGTAAATATATTCAGGTAGAACTTTACAATCATACAAAAAGATTGTAGCCAATAATATGCGAATTAATTGAGGATAATATTGGTAAGTCTTAAATTTGACGTAAAATAAACAAGTCGCATTGGTTCAGTAGTTAAAGGATTGTCCTGGTGAGACAGAGGTCCTGGGTGGGATTCCCAGATGCGGCTGATATCTTTTTATTTTCTGTTTCATTTGAGATTTGTTAATATTATCTTCTTCAAAGACAATTAATTTAGTTTGAATCATTAATACATTGTCATATAATTAAAACTGGAGAACTAACAAATGACAAATTATATCTACTGCCTACAACAGCAGAGAAATTTGAAGATTTTGCATTTCTTTGAAAATCTTGGAAATATTCAATAAAAAATTGTGTGGCACTTATTTCAACAAATTTTTGTCATAGAACAATTTTTCACAAGGTAGGGAATTTATTTCCATAATAGGGAAATTGAATCCATTTAAAAAAAAATTATCAATACCTTCAAACTAAAACACAGTTTCTTTTTTTTAAACTTAGCATTCATAGTTAAATTAATTCTCAAAGTTAGAATTTTTTAAACGCTGCCAAAACGGGCAGAATCCGAGAGGTAGCAAGCGAGGGTGCGAGTGACGTCATCCATACTGAACGACACCCGTCAGAAGGACAATTTGTATGGAGATTTTTTTTTCTTTTAGAAGGAATTCCAGTACATTTTTTTTTTAGTAATGTTAAGCATCTAACTTAATAAACAGTTTTTTCTTTTTTATAACATCAATATTTCATACGACTATTTATTTTTAAAGTTCGAATATTTGAATATACCGCCAAAAACAGCGCCGCACGTTTTAGCTGCCAGCTGTCAACTGCATCTTGGTTAGTCCATGTTTTTTCTAAAATTTGACCGCTTTTATTTTAACAAAATCTGTCAAATGTCAGGAGATGATACAAATTATTATTGCATCGTACTGGATGTGTAAAAATATAAGAATCTGTTAAATATTTGCTGAAATTATTACATATTTACATATAATATTATATTAGTTTACTTAGTGGTGTGAATTTTACGAGATTCACCAGTCTTCTGTCAAATATTATGTTAGACTGAACTAACTAACTAACCATCATGCCATTTCTCCACAGAGGTAGTTAGAGATGACAGACGGCCAAACAACTCGATCTTGGCATACACTTCTTGCTTCATTCACATTCATACATTGTCTCATACATTCTCTAATGTTATTCTGACTTCTGACATGGCCCGACTCAAGTATTTGATTCACTTGATCGTGCCATGTCTTCCTCGGGCGTTCCTGATTTTTTCCATTCACGTTTGCATCATATATTCGCCTTACATTACTTTCTTCGTTCATTCGCTCCAAAACCATCTAAGCGCCCCTTTCTTAATCTTACTAATTACGCTTACATCAGCCTTGCATTCTTCACGAATCTCAACATTTTTCACATAATCATACATGGTTCTAGCATACATTTGCCGCAGAGATCTCATTTGTACAGCATTCAGTCTACTTTGATCCTTCCTCTGGCAGTTCCATGCCTCACTGCCATATATCATGATTCATGATTGGTATCAACTCTCCATTGTGGACTGCTAGCTTCGCTTCTTTGGACATATTTTTGTTAGCGCCAACCGCGTTCGGTCACCCGTTAAGCTGCCGTTCAATAAAAGCACTTTCTGTCATAATATATCACATATTAAATAGTTTTGTATATTAATTGACTTGACACTTATGAAGCTCACAATCACCTAATTAAAGTTAAAACAATTGTTAAAATTAAAAAGACAAAATTTTATAACGAAAACATAATCACAACGCAAGATTGCAATCATAGAAAATATTTCGCCCACATAATCTCTCCCTCTTATTCGTAAAGTATGCATGTAACAGAAAGAGATGCACTATGATAATAACAAAATGTGTTCCGTCGGTATTACATTGTAGGTAAACAACGGTATAGTTTACGTCAGAGTTCGGTCGACAAATCATGGAGCGTTTATATGTTATGACATTTTTATCAATTTTCAAGAAGGATCTATTGATTCTAAGAATAATAATATATAAATATAAGTACATATATATTCAGAAACGGTGTTTTTTTTTATTTACAAGCACATATTTTTTTTTAATTAGAAATATTTTCCACTCAAATTCCCTATTATTATGTAGACCGTGAAATATTTCATTCTTAACATTTTGTTAAATTACCACGGGAAACATATTACCAAAGAAATACTACGGCAATTTTCTTCAAAGGCTAAACACAAAAAGGTGTGGTATAGAATGTGCATACTTCATGTGACAGGTCGGTGATGTTCTTGGCCAGTACGTCGTTCCCCTGTCTCCAGGCCGTCTGCAGGCTGCTCAAGGCGGCCGAGTTGTTCTGTACAGACTCCAGTAGGCCCACCACTTTGTGCTGCAACACACACACACATACGCATTTATTTATTTCTTTATTTACGGTCAACAACCATTTACAAACATTTAAAAAATATATCAGTAAATATACACAAATCATTATTCCAGGAACACATTAAATACAGTGGTTATATAGCAAACAACAAAGTGAAGAGCATACAGATAGGAACTTAAAGGCAAAAAGGAAAAAAACATTAAAATTAAAGTCTTTCATATATTTAACATAGTTATGTTTCAATATATTGGTTTTTATTTGACCCAGGGACATACTAAAGCAGTCAACTAATTCACAATTCTCATTACCATGAACTAGGAGTCTATTTATGGTAGAGAACATTTTAGTTTATTCTTGTAACCGCAATGTGAAATATGACGTACTGCCTAGTGGTTCTAGTAGGTACCTATATGAAAATCTTATAAATTTTGGGAATGCTGTGTGGAGGGAATGAAAATGATCGAATGTCCACGATGAATTCGGTATAGAAAGCAGAATTTAACTTTGTTTTCACTCTCCTGTAAAATTCGCAAATTGCAGATTTAACTATCAGGTTAAGAGGAACGGCTGCGCTGCCTGTTTCATACATAACATAATTTTGGATTTGAGGCCAAAATACCCATCCAAACTGAATGATATATATTTTTAAATTAAAGATTTAGTGAATACCTAGTATGCATGAGAAATATTTTATTTATTAAGTATGTGCCATGAAAAAAATCAATTTTCATAATTTTAGAGACAATTATTTGCGGGTTACTTATCATATTTGCTATGTAAATATGATTACGTAAATAAAAATATAAAAACAAAGCGTTAAAAAGATAAAGGTTTTTTCGGGTCGATATTTTAAATTATGTACGGCAAATTTGTGTTCCAATGTAAATTGGACGTTTTTAATTTAAAAGTCCACCATAATACTTATTTTAATTTTTTTTATTTTATATTTAATTATATTTTCAAAGTGGATGGGGAAAAAGTTTTTTTTAAATATCCGTTAGCCCCCAAATAATTGTTAAAGATGCCTCTAAAATCGCGAAAATTCAATTCCTATAATGGCCTATATTTCATAATGTAAAACAAAAATAAATAAAATACTTTAAATACGTAATAGATATTTACTAAACCCTTAGTTAAAAATACATATCATTAGGTTTAGGTGAGTATTTTGGCTTCAAATCCAAAAGTAAGTTTTGTATGAAACAGGACGCGCAACAGTTCCTCTTAAGCAGATCGAGACACTGAATAATGGCATTTATGATTTTATTTATGTCAAAAAGTACTCATCTCTGGGACAAACTTACAATTTTGTTTAATTTAATAAAATGAATAAATTAAGAACTCATATTCCCATTTTATAGACACAAATTACATATTAGATACTCATTAAATTAATAGCGGGAATATTATTGAAAAAATGTACCAATCACTGTCACAGAAAATGCAACATTCAGTAGTTGGCTTATAATAAAAATAGTAGTCAATTCTGTTTGTGAACAGTATTGAAATAACATTGTCAACAAAGTGCAATGGTAATATCCGTTCTTATTAGAATCCTAGATTTTTTCCAAACCCCATGCATACACTACCCCGGGAAACGGCAACTGCTGAACCAGTATAAAACAACCGATTTTAACAGTTGAAATATTAACAGTTATTTGGAACTCCAATCACAGTCAAATGGACATTTTAGACAATACTTTTTTTCATCCAGATTCCAGACAGGTAATCTTGCCATGTGGATTCGGTAAGGAAAATAGGACTTGTTCTATTTTTGATACTGATTAAATACTCAACATTTCCACAAAATAGGCTAAACAATGACAAATGCCAAATAATACCCGCTATTAAACTAGACAAAAATCAGTGTTAAAATAGATCAAGTCCAATTTTTCACATGTAAACCGTATGGAATCTGTACAAAAAAGGTGTTGTCTAAAGCGCCCATACTGAATTTCTCATAAAATATTTTTATAGGGTCTGTTGTATCCCTATGTAAAAACAGAATTAAGTGTAGTTTATTGTTGATGAATGATTGAAAATTTTGGACTGATTTTTTGAGAGGTAAATGAATATTTCAGGTTCTATACCCATAACTTTTCATTTTAGCCTTGAAAATGTTCAGAAACGTTGTGCTTTAAATGTGTGAATGGTGTAGTTTGGCGGGTGGGATTTCAAGGGTTCTCTCAACACTTGAGCCAAGAGAGAGACCATATTCGGATTTGTGTTATGAATCAGAAAATTTTCGACTCACATGATCCTTATCATAGTCCTGCGTGGCCCAGTTGATCATGGAGGTGAGGGTGGAGTTGACCTGCGACACGTTGCTGGTGAGCTGCAGGAAGGAGGTCTGCAGGTCGGCCTGCTGCTTGCGCAGGGGTTCCAGCTCCTGTAGGCTGCTGTGCTGCTGCTCCACGCCCAGGCTGTGGTTCCACAGCTGGGATACTTGGGACTGCGGAAGACGGAAGACATGACTTATTGTTCGAATCAGAATGACCAAGAAGAAGCTGGTGGGAACAGGCATCCAGCATGGACACATCCAAGGAACAGACTAACTAGTTAACCATCATATTATAGGGGGTATGCAAAGGATGGAACACAGCTCTGTACTGGCAAACGCTGATTGCATTACTCATAAGTGGTACTTTGTTATTTTACACTTGAAATGACCCGACTCAACTATTTGATTCATTTGATGGTGTGATAGAAGACAATTGTGCATCCCTGACTTCTTCCATTCACTTGCATGACATATATTCTTCCAAACACTCCTTTCTCCATTCATCCACTTAACATCTCCAAACCATCTAAACGTCCCTTATTTAATATTATTAATTACGCTTACATCGTCCTTGCATTCGATTCAGTTCTTTATATTATTTGTAAAATTATTGTTTTACTACAGGGATCTCATTTCTACAGCCTTCAGACTACTTTCGTACTTCTTCTGCCAGTTCCATGGTCCACTGCCATTAATCATGGTTGATATTAGAACATCATTGTGGACTGCTAGCTACCCTCGCTTCCTCTGGGATTTGTTTATTAAAGATTTCCTACCGCGTTTAGTCCCCCTGGACGACCCTTTTCTCTACAGATCAGGGAACAGTCGTCAGATGAGTGACCTTAAAAACAAGATTAAGGGAATGCCTCACCTCCAGCATGGTGACGTTCTTCTTGCAATCGTCCTGGGCGTTGGCCTGTGTCTTAAGTGCGCCCACCGTGGAGTCCATGTCCTTGAGCTGCGAGCCAAAGCGCGCCACGCTGGCCTGCAGGTCCGCCAGCTGCTGCGGAACGGCCACCAGCTCAGGGGCGCCGGCTACCTGATGGGTCACCTCCGATAGTCCAGAGTTCAGCACCTTCACCTGGAATAGAATGAATGCCGTTGAATCATCTTTTACATCAATTAAGTCGGAAAAACCACCGAAGCCAGAATAGCTTCCGTAATGACTGTTTAAATTTATTTTCTTATATTTGTATTAAAAAAATGTATGCGATGCATTTGAAAAAGAAAATAAGTTTTATGTGTGAATGAGTTAGAGACCATTAGTACTAAGTACATAGACGTTTCTTCCAAGATCTATAGCCATTTCCGATATCCCTTCCGTGGTGGATCCAAGTTTACAAGAAACCACTATGAAATTGTCCACAAAGATTAGGACAGTAAAGATTTTCCAGAATAGCGATATATATACTGATGGAAATAGTTCTAATCAACTGGTAATTAGTATAAATTAAGAAAAATATTTTATTAATTGAAGCTTTTAACGGGGAGAGGGACGTCCGAGAGTTATTATTTATAAATTCAAAATAATGATAATATTATTGTGCAATACGATAAACATGGCGTTTTTAAAGAGAAAAATATTTGCTACGTTTTTTTTAAATTTGCATGGGATAAATGCTAAGCCCATGTAAATTTATAAAATATTTTTCTATTTAAAAACATTACGTTTATCGTATTGAGTAATAACACTATCAATATTTCGAAATAATAAATAATTCCGCTCCGAGGTCCCTCTCGCCCTTAAACCTCATTGTAATATTTAATCATTGAAAAAGATAATATTAATCTTCTTCAATGATTAAAAATATTTAATTTTAGAAAAAAAAACGGCTAGAAAATGAATCCATTGAAAGGAATCTAATAGCAAAAAGCGGAATTAAAGAATATTTGTGGATTTTTACAAACATTCAGGTAAAATACAGGCTTTTGTAAAATACAGATTGTATAACAAATTATAGAATCTGTATTTTACAAGATGTAGTTATCAAGATTACATCAAAAGATAAGATTATCAATAAGATTAACAATAGATTGAACAATTTTCGAGAACACCGACCTGCGCAGTGAGATTATCTGTCCGCAGCACCAGTTGGTCCAGGCGGGCCGCCATCTCCGTGTGGTTATGGAGAAGCTCCTTAGCAGCAGAGTGGCATCTCTGCAAGGCGTCTCCAACGCTCTGGCTTCCCATGGACACTGTGGAGGAAACAAGATAACTAATACACTCCGTGAACGTTTTAAAACTTGATCGGAAAAAGGCTTTTTGGATAGGTAACCACAAAGGAGACGAAGAGCTATTGAAATGTAAATAAGTGACGGGTTGAAAACTACAACATAGAGGAAAACAATAAAATAACGTTGCAAAAACCTTGCTTTTTAAAGTAAACAATATGAAGTTCCCATGGGGCTGATTCCAGGTCTTCCATGATTGAATATCAGGGAACCGAAACTTTTGCTGAAAGTCATGAAGGTTGAACAAAGATTCAATAATTTGTACACTCAACCAGCTGGAAAAAATATATAAGATAGGAAATTGAAATCATGTAGATCCTTAGAGTTAGGCAATTATAGATTTGTGCACGTGGTAACGCACCTAACTCCATCTCCGAGCGCAGTGATGTGATCTGCTCGCGCACGTCTATGAAGAGCCACACGACCGTGGCGGTCGCCGTGGCGCACGCACAGAGCAGCAGCGCAGCGCACGCGCGTGCGGCCGGCGCACAGGGCCCCCTCGACGGCCTGCGCCCCCGGCGAGCCAGCCACGGCGGAGGAGCCGGCTCGTCGCGGTCGTCGCTAGAGCCGGCGATGAGCAGCGGGGCCGCGCGCCGCCCCCCGGAGGCGTACCCCACCAGCGCGTCCAGCTCGCGCCGCTTGCGCATCTTCTTGCCGGAGCGAAGGGGCGCGCCCACCCCGCCCCCGCCCGCCTGCGCCGTCATTCCGCCCTCTACTGATCCGCGCGCATTCACTCTCTTTCCTCCGGCGCTAAACGCTGAACGCTCACTCCGATTCTTCACTTATCACAGTACTTACTCATAAAACTAAATTGTCGTCTTCACCTTCATTCAACCACTTGATAAACTAGCATCACCTCGGTTGGAGCCAACTAAAGATATTAATAAAGCACATTGTTAGACGGATAAAGCTATTACAGGTACGCTTCAGTTTATTCATTATTTATCGCATATAACCGGGTGAAACCTTGCAATTTACATAGGAATTTATTATAATACATGTACTTATATACGATAACGTGTAAATAAATAAACACGTGTGTAAATAAATACCTCCGTCCTGACCATATATGATCTGAGGCCCTGACGAAGGAAGTCCTTACGAAACAGGTCGACGCCTGACGGTGGAATTTTTCGTTGTGCTTTTTTAAAATTATTTTTTATTTAGTTTCAATACTAAATGTAAAAATAATAATAAATTACAAGGTTTCTAGTCCTTCTCAAGAGGGGTTCCTGTGCTTAATCGGACTAGGCTTTATTCAAAACTATTTTAAGCTCGTATGAAGTTTGTTGTTTCATTTAGTATACGTAAACAAGTTTTACTGGAAATAAAATTTAATATTAATCAAATTTATCTACAATTTTCACACATAGAAGAAGAGTGCCTATGTAGATGCTCAGGTGTGTATCCTCCTATCTTAAAATCGGGTATGTCATGTGAGGTGGCATGATATATTACTGCACTAATTGTGATGAGATTCTTCTTCCAACTTTCAACCATCTGTTTAAACAACACCAACCAAACACGAAAACCACGTACAAGCAGACAGGTACGTAGGAAGGTAAGGAGGCAGGGAAATGCATTCTTCGCACGGACCAAATAACAGTTACGATGATCAAAGGTATGCTTTGTGCAGATTTTCAAGTTAGGTATGAAATGTGGATTGAATATTTTAAAATGGCCGATTTATCATAATCTTCCACATGCTGTGGCCAACTGAATAAATGAGCGTACAAGTTTCTTGCAAAATTCACGGAAAAAATACATTTTGATTAGATAACTGTCGTATTTTTAAAATGTATTTTAATTTATTTTAGGGTAGGTTTTTCTTAGAGTAGGCACAGCTTTTCATAATTTGTGTACTGCACGCCACTGCCAAACAATATGTACATATTGATTAATTCATGATTCTTAGATATAATTATAGAGAGAAACTACACAATATACAGTATTAAGAGGAACGGCTGTGCTGCTTGTTTCACACATAATATAATTTTGGATTTGAGGACAAAATAGAAATCCAATGAAAAAAATGAATGATATATTTTTTTAACTAAAGGTTTAGTAAATATCTAGTACGCATGAGAAGTATTTTATTTATTTATAATTTAAATTATGAAGTATATGCCATGAAAAAAAAAATCATAATTTTAGAGGCAACTTATTAAAATTATTTGCGGATTTATTGCATTTAATTTTTTTTAATCATATTTGCTATGTAAATATGATAACGTAAATAAAAATACAAAAACAAAACATTTAAAAAAAAAAACATTTTTCGGGTAGATATTTTAAATTATGTACATTAATTTATAATTTTGTATTTCATTATATTTTCAAAGTAGAAGGGGTAAAACTTTTTTTTTACATCACCGTTAGTCCCCAAAAAATTGTTAAAAGATGCCTCTAAAATCACGAAAAATAAATTCCTTTAATGATCTATATTTCATAATGTAAAACAAAAATAAATAAATTACTTCTAATCCGTACTAGATAATTACTACACCCTTTGAAGAAAAAAGATCATTAGGTTTAGGTGAGTATTTTGGCCTCAAATATAAAATTAAGTTTTGTATGAAACAGGCCGCGCGACCGTTCCTCTTAACTTAGTGATTGTAATTATCAGTCACTAACCGACGCTTTTATCTACAACACCTTTGTAAACAGAGTCTGATAATATAAATGGTACGAGATAAATACACTGAATACACTGGCTCAAAATGCGACTGAAAGTAAATGATTATCTTACGAAAATCGATTTTTTATTATTATTTTTTATTATTAGATATTTAGGCCACAAGATGTAAACGATGACTCATTAGAAGTAATTACGCTAAGGATATATATACAGGGTGTTAAGTGACGCACCTGCCTTACTTTAACCAGTGATTACTGACCTTACTTGGAGTAAAAAATGTAAATGAATTTTGGTCTTCGGCGACTTTTTGTAATAAGGAACTCCATTTTTTTTAATCAAACTTAAATATCAGGATAATTCGTTCATAGTTAGTTTTCATAGTTAAAATAATCAAAGTTTGCTAAAACGTTCCAAATCTATGGCCAGTCGGTATTTATCAATTTTGAGGTTAGAATGTCAAATGTCAAAATAAGGATGACCTTTACCAAGCATAATTTTATGTTCTATTCATGGTAAACCATAACTTAACGCAAGTAATAAAATTATGTACCCCTTTAGAAACGTTAACTCAAAGAATAATAATAGTATTGAGCATTAACATTATCATAATATCCGTATTGATAATTGGTTTGATCATAAATAATCTATTTTTTTCATTAATAATAGTTTTTTTATATTGTACAATAATTATAGAGCTTAAAGTAACCCAAATCAAGTTTAAATTTCGCCAAAAACTAAAAAAAAAATACATATTTAAAATACAAAACAAAATCGAAAAATAAAAATGTCCATACTATTCTGAAAACAGAATGCGCAGATGTTCCAAATGCAATGGTACCAAGGTGTTTTGTTGAGATGATTTTTTATTCGCTTTTAAATAACGATTTAAAAATTCTACGTATAATAAAAGTTATATATTCAGAATTGACGTTGGCTGATCTATATTTTAAAAGCCATTAATTATATTTTTCACTGGAGTTCCTTATTATTATTATTTTTTTAATTTACTACCTAAAAACATGAAAATTTGGTAGGTATTTGACAGGTAGGGTCGAGGTGGGGGTTGGGCGGTTACTCGGTTGAGTGATCTGTGACAAAAAAATATTGAAAAAAAAACTACCAAAAATGTTACCAGAGACCAAAATTTCGTTTGCAAATACAGTCAGGAATCATTGGCTAAATAAAGTAAGTCAGATACGTCTCTTAACACCCTACATTTGCGAGGAAAGACTTACATTTCTATTTTTGATACAGACAATTTGTGGTGGAATTGCATTAAAATGATTAAATTATTTTTAAAAAATCACTTTGTATTTTAGACCGTACCGGTTTCAGTCCATCGCAGCCATCTGAAGATCAGTCTGGAGATGGCCGTGATAGGCAAAAAAGTCGCGGTAAAATTATTATAGGATATTTACACCAAGAGTAGTTAGCATAATATGGAATCCAAAGATTTAATGGTTAATCCATTAAGCACAGGGGAACTTACATAGTTCTAGGACTAATTGATTAAGAACGTAATTTAGAACAACGATAGATTGTGGGTTTAGAATTTTTTACACACAAGATATTAATTTCGATTACTAAATTTCATTCGTATCAGGAATAGAAAAAAATGTTTCGAGACGCGAAAACCTGATTTTAATGAATTATAAGTCAAAAGATTGAGCAACGTAGTAAGCCAACCCTGAGAGATGAAAACACGTAGAAAATAAGAATTTGTATGGATAATTTGAATACCCCATTCCGAATACAGGCTTATCTGGGCAGGTTTCAAGGGGTAGATGGAAAACAAGACAAGGCGAAGTGGGCAGGT